>VXBT01003035.1:60410-140076 GCA_013400235.1 Oriolus oriolus
AAAAAAAAAAAACACGTTTAAGGGCGTAATTAAAGCAGGATAATTGACCAGCTTGAGGCTGCAGGAGGGAACAGAGTGCCAATCCGGTATTTTTATTAACAGGAGGCATCACCCCGCGCCCTGTGACAATGACGGGGGGCTGGAGGGGGCTGCGGGCAGGGGGAGGGCTCGGCGCAAAGCGGCTGCGGGGCGTGAGCTGCATTCAGGTGCTCGCTGGGAGCGTCGGCTCTTTAATGGGAAGGTCCCCGGAGAGATGAGGTGGCTGTGGTTTAATCAGAGCCATCTATTTGTCCCCGAGTGCGAGGGCTCCGTTCCCGGCGCGGCGGAGCAAGGTCATTGTGCGGTGCCGGGCGGCTCCGGCGGGGGCTCATTAGTATTCCCCGCATTACCCCAGCTAAATTTGCCATTTCATTTAGAAGGCTCCTGTTTGCATTTTTCTTCCCTATCTCAGGCCCTCATCAGAAGAAACAGGCGCCACCGGGTAAGATCCAATAAGCATTTATACATATTTACAGCAAATACTGGACACGGCTTTTTTTTTCCTTAATATTCTGAATATTCAGTGAGCGTCTCGTTCTTATGCATTACAAAAGGCAGAAAGGCTGATTTGGAATCAATGCTGTAAATATTTGCAGGGAATGAAGGATAAAAATCACAGCAGAAAGAAATCCTGCTGTATGCCAGGGTGGGAAAGAACGGCCCAGAGACATTCTGGTTCATAGAATCACGGAATATCCTGCGTTGGAAGGGACCCACGAGGATATTCCAGCCCAAGTCCTGACCAGAGCCAGCCTGGATCCAGTGCAGGGTCCATTTCAGGGCTGGGTTGCACCACAAGATGCAAAGCACCACATCCTGCAGGGCTGCATTAGACCCCTGGTAAATCCAATGCCCAATTCTTCACCAGCATTTATTCCAAATGCCTGACCAAACAAGGCACTAATGAGTTAATGCACTTATGCACTGAGTGCACTGCTGTCCAGAGCAACTCTAAATAGGTATTTTTTTTCTGATTCTGCAGGTTTCTTTCTGAACCATGGAACACCCACGGTTCCTCGAGGTCCCGCTTCCATAAAACAAAATTTGCAGGTAATTCAGTGTCAGTGCAAAACCACGCTTTAAGGACTTGCTGAGTCCAGGCAGATCAGCCCTGGATCTGCTCTGGATTACCCCCAAACCCAACAGTTTGGCCCACTTTCTGTCTTTTTTCTGCAACAGCTGCCAGGACAAATGGCCAGCAGGCAGGAGGACTCCTGCCTAGGCTGGCATGAGCAGGGGACACTCACTGAAACCTCTCTGCTCCACAAACTTGAGGCAGAGCTGTCACAGTGATTGAGCATGGTTGAGTTGCAAGTTCTTCCTTTTTTTTTTTTTTTTTAATAATTCCGGAGGTGCTTTTTGCCAATATCTATTTCTAGGTCTAATTCATTACAAACCCCACCCTGTGCCATTGAGGGTGTCAGCCATTTTCGCATTTAACTGCCTATTCCAATCGTTAACGTGTGCCCATGTTCTTATGGAGGCTGTTAAAAGGAAAACTCTTAAATTTCCCAGGCTCTCATAATAACACAGAAAATGCCATTTTTCACACCGGCTAGACTGGTGCCACAATTACACATTGACTGGCTCGGCTCTAACGTTATATCCCTTCCTGGTATTCGAAATATCCAGTTAAAAAAAATGTAAATAAATAAAAAATCTAGTCCCACCAGGAAACAGACAGAGAGAGAAGGTCCCAGAACCTCTGGGACTCCTTACAAAGAACTCCCTTAAAATCCTTCCATGAAAAAAAAAGAAAAAAAAAAAAAAGAAAGAAAAGAAAGGAAACTCGGCTAATAATACTTTTCCACATAAATAATGTCGATTATAACTGGTCTTTGGAGAAGCCTGAGCATAACAGTTTCTTTGTAAGGCTGAGCACTGATTACATGCTGCTGAGCCCTTTCATGATGATAGCTTTGCAAGCTACATCTCAAGCACACTTAAAATTAATAAGCCAGGCTGCCTCCTCCTGGGCTTCACCACCCCAGATGTGTCTTGGGATGGATGTAACCCTGGCAGATGTCATGTACAAGGACCATGGGCCTTTCCCTGTGCCACTTCAGGCTGCTCGAGCTCAGGTCCCTGCTGACGTTCGCCTCTGCCCTTGTACAATAATAAAGGGATTAACAGCACATCTACCTGCAATGGCAGGAGACAGGATTTGGTGACCCCTGAGGTTGCCCCTGGTCCTGTTCCTTAATGAAGCAGTGAGATAAGCCCTAATGCATACATATCTTTGCGAGAGGAGTTTGCCATTGGAGCCCCTTGCGAGGGTTTTAAGCCCAGAGGTGACTCTGCTGGGGCCGTGAGCAGCCCAGACAGCAAAGATCCCCCTTCCAAAAAAAATCAGTATGCCCCTGTCCTCCCTCTCCTCTATATTACATATGCAAGAATAACCTTTTTTTTCCCAGTTCCCAGTGGGAAGATGTGGATGCAAATTGGCACCAAGATCTCGGCCCTGGTGGGCGCTGCAGTTGGGAGCAAAGCTGACCTGTGCAAACCTCTGCTGCTTCTCCAACTTCATCACCCAGTTTTGGAGGTGCTGGGCACTCCACAGTCTCTTGTGTGAGATAAACAGAACCAGATTAGCTTAGGGGGTCTGCACCCAGATCCTCTTCTAACAGGAGTTGTTTTCCTGGTCTTTACACCTACGATGCTCAGCTTTAGGTACCACTTTGAGAGATCTTGGTCCTCTTGTCTGACGCTACAACAAGGTGGCAAAGAGCATGCCTCTCTTAAACGCATAAAAAATTCCAAGAAAACCAAGTTTCCTATCATAAATGGGAAGCAGAATGTCTAAATCAGAAGCTGGGGATTGAAAGGCACCCAAGGGCCCAGGCTTGAGGGCTTGGCTTGCAGCTGCATTTGGAAGGGGAAAAAATGAAAATTCTCATGTCCTTTCTTAGCAAGAAATCCTTGGCAGAAATCATCAAAGTTTTCAGGCAGAGGCAGATCAGACACTTAGATGTGTGTTGAATTGATAGGTTATTGCTGTGAAGAAACTCCAAACCTAAAAGCTGAAAATAGCTCCCTTCTAAATGCAAGCACGAACCTTAAAATTAAGCACAATATTGCCTTGCTGCCACAAAAGAGCTCTATTTTCTGACAGCCAACATCCCAAATTAAACAGCTTCCACGTGTGTCAATAAAAGGCATTGGCTTCATTATTTGCAGTCCCCCAGTGATAATTCCTAGCCCCTTTTAGTAAATGTCATTACAGTTCCAGACAGGCATCTGCACCATGGGCAAATTGACTGATAAATGCTCCTTGCTGGAAAAACAGCTCGGGAGTGATGGGAGATTCCTCATGCTGTGGGCAGCTCTGTGAGGGCAGGAAGTGTGGGCATCCTCTGTGCCAGGGAGAAGAGACCATCAGGTGTGCACAGGGTGCTGGGTGAAACTGAGCTGGTGTGCGAAACAACCTGCTCCAAAGGCACCAGAAGGGAGAGGATCCCGGTTTTCCCGTCCCAGTTCTCCTCCTGTTCACTCTGGGTTTTGTACCACTCTTCTCCAAGTGGTTTTCAGGTCCTTTCCTCACTGTCCACAGCTTGCTTAGCTCTAGACATAACTCTTCCTTTCCTGTTCCTCACCAAAGTGAAGGTTTTCAGCAGATAACTGGAAATTGTGGGTTATTTGTTGCCAGCTTGATACAGCTGTGAGCACACGTGGGGCATGCTCTGTTTCTCTTCAGGAAACCAACAGTCCCTCCTACAGCTTGTGGCTCTTCTGGTGGGCCCCAGGACAGGACCTGAAACAAGACCCAGACCGTGCACAGAGGGACATGCTGGATTCACCTGTCCCAGAAATGACACGTCCCTTTTCCCTGCCTGTGCTCTGGCTCATGACTTTATTCTCACACAGCATTGTGCAGTATCTCCTGAATAAAAGGTGCTGAACAGGAGAGAAGGAGCTTATAATTTTGGTCCAGGACAGCTGGCAAGTCTTTCACCTTATATTAAAAACTCATATTGTGTTTAGCAAGCCCTCACTTGGGCCTCCTTTCTCTTCAAACTATCCCACACTCAGTAAATCTACCTGAACAGTGAGCAAGAAAGGCAATTTAGTTCATTCCCCAAAAGAAAAATCTTGATTAAAAAACCCTACTTGCCAAGTTGATTGGAGCTGCTAATTGATCAGCAGAGCCACTGTTAGCCCGGGTACTTGGCAGTGGCAGCAGGCAATTCCTGGCTCGTGCTGTCGCTGCCACATGGGAAAAGACACAAGGAAAGCAGTGGGGCTGACTCTGTCCCCACTCTCTGGACTGGCCCAGGACTGATTCCAAATTCCACTTGCATAACTAACAGCTAAAGCAGGCCCAACATTTTCTGTAGCAAAACTGTCTTTGTGCTGAAAAATCACCCGCTAAACTCTGCTTCCCAGTAAATGCCAGACGGCTTTTCGCTCACCCCACGGCTACAGCTTTTCTTAGTTTATTATTTATGTCTCCTTTCACAATTTCCCACCTGCACCATCTCTATCAATGCACATGAAATAAAAATCAATAGCAGCTGGTCGAACAGCACAGCAGCAGCTCTGGTGTTAGATCCCAGCCAGGAACCAGTGGATCATCCTGCTGAGAAAACAGGATCATTTTGTACATGCATGGTGGTTAATTCTTCTGCAGACCAGGACATTCTGGGGGGTTGATGCATGGGAAGTGGGGAACAATTGATCTTTAGGGATATGGGGAGCTGGTCACACACTTGGGAGACTGCAAGGAGCATCACATCTCACTGGTCCTGGCTGTCCCTTATCCCTGATGCACCTCTGGTTCATCCCTTCCCAGCAGAGACCTGTTTTTCCAAACTGCCATCAGCAGAGATTTCTACAGGCAAAATACAAGTGTCTCATTCTCCCCTTTACAAGTTCTTCCTCAGCTCTAGCACTTTGATTCAGCCCAAGTTGGATCCTATGGATCAGTCCCCTATGGCATGGGGAGGTCGGGTCTTGAGGTACATGGCTAAGCCTGCACGAAATTCCAGTTCAACACTGCAGAAGTATTTATGCCATCACGTGGTTCAGAAAAAATGTATATCCCACCTGGAATGCGTGATCCTAAGTCTTTGGAAGCGATGGCAATTGGAGGTGTGTGTCTTGCAAAGGCTGAGAAAGAGAAGAGCGTAAATTTGGGCACTGTTCCTAGCAGAGAAGCTGGAGAAGGTATTTGGTACCTCTGGTGTCTCCAATGCAGTGTCCAACTCAGTCAGCAATGTGCTGTTGCAATAGGACAAGGGGTAATGGTTTTAAACGAAAAGAGAGTCAATTTAGATTAGATATAAGGAAGAAGGTTTTTTTACTATGAGGATAGTGAGGCACAAGTTGTCCAGAGAAGCTGTGGATGTGGATTCCTGGAAGTATTCAAGGCCAGGTTGGAAGGGCCTCTGAACAACCTGGTTTGGTGAAAGGGGGGATGGGATCTAGATGGTCTTTAAGATCCCTTCCAGCCCAAAATGTCGTAGGATTCCATGATCAGTCCCAAGAGACCCCAAATGGCTCATCAGCCACAGTCAGTGCCAAGCAGGAGGATACATCAATCACATTAATCGCAGCAAAACACAAATGAGGCCACGGAACCACTAAAGAAACCTACATCACAACAGATTCTCTTTTAAGCCACACTTTTCCCTTTCCCACCAGTTTCATCTCCCTGTGTGCAGTTCTGCCTCACCCCCTGGGGCCCCAGCCTTATTTTCATCAGGAGCAAGCACAGCCCAGCTCGGACAGGGAGCAGCTTGCTGAAACCTGGCACCTCCCATATCAGTGGCGTTTATTGCTGAGCACCTCGGGTTGCTCTGGGAACACCGTGGAAGTAATGTGACTTCTGATGGCTGCCAGGTTTTCCCCATGTTCTCACCTTGAGAGCTGGCCCCCAGGAGATGGCAGCTCGCTCTGTTTGATGGTGCAAACGGACTGGAGGGCACCAAACCTGGGCAGGCACCAGTGAAAGAGACATAGAGGTGGAAGGAGGAGGAGTGTGAGTGACTGGAAGTGCCCCATCCCCAGCTGCACTGCTCCCCACGAGCCTTTTCACTGGCCCAGAGGCACCTGGAGCTCCTTGGGACAATGCACAGGCCCTGAAACAAGCCTGCTGTGGAGAAATGAAGGGCAAAATGGAGAATGGAAAGAACAGAAGACCTGAGATTGAATGAAATCATACCGGAATCCAAATAATTCCTCTATAACAGGAAGGATTATTAATACTTGAGGTAGCCCACGGCTCCTAAACTGCATCCCTCCCTCTGAAGGATGTTGCACATGCACTGTGTTAATGATTTGAATTGATGATCTTAGGAGTCTTTCCCAGCCTTAATGATTCTGTGTACCCTGCCTCCTGTGTATGGAGTTCTTCACATATCTCACTCTGAGTTTTAGGGCTGGAAAGAAGTGGGGCAGCTCCAGGATTCTCTGCCAGGTCCTACCTCCAGGCCAGGAACCAAAGCTGCACGTGCTGGGCCCAGGAGAGTTCCTGTGCAAATTCAAGAGCTCTGCAAACCAAGGGAAAAACTTCCCTCATTACCAAAGAGAAGCACTGGGATACAGCTGGGCCCAAGCAGGAGAGACACCTAATGCTGAGGGCACATCCTTCCCCTACCAGGGATTTAGAGCACTGGTAATTGGTGTATCAGACCTTCTCCTCCTCACACTCACTGGCAGTGGAACACAGAAGGGCCTGGACAAAACCTCAGATGCAAACAGGATGTACTGGCCTGAAAACCATCCACCAGGGTTTAAAGGCAATGGCTTGACAGGCTGTATTCCTGCTGGGGTAGAACTTCCCCAGGGGGAGGAAAAGAAACCAACACCTCTGAAGAGGGCAAGGAAAGTATCCAGAAAGAACTATGCATGAGGTTTTCAGGAGATACATCCATCAGTGGGGGATTTCACCCCCATGTGCTTCTGGTACTGAAGTGGGGGTGCACAGGGCTCCTGAGATGACTGTAAAAGCAGTAAAAATCCCCTCTCTGCCTCTAACTCAGACCTAATCTAGCAACAGCAGGCTCCAGATTTTATAACTTGTAAGGCATAAGCATACCCACAAGAATTTTTAAAAATAGTGTAAGAAGCCTCATGTCTTATAAGGCAGATGAATAGTACAGTTGGGATCTGTTTCTCATTTTTCTGTACGACACACTCTTGCACTTTGCTGTTCCAACCTTTAAAATAAACCTGTGCTGTATTTGCAAGAATCTCTCTGCAATCACAAGAGAGAGAAGAAAGGGAATTCTTACAACAAAAATTCACAACTTCCACAGAAATCACACCTTCCTAGACACCAGAGCTTGGTGTGAGAGGCAGTTCTGCTGTTTGCAGGAGCGGAGACGGAAGTGGAAAATGCTGAAAACACGGCGCGGCTTCTGCTGTGCCATCTCCCAGCAAAGCACAGCCCAAGTCCAGCTGCACTCAGAGCTGCCAGGCTAGCAAAGCTCAGGAATTACCCCAGGGCTTTCTAGGAGCCCTGTGAGTCTGTTTCTAGGAGTCCTGTTTCTAGGAGTCCCTGCTGAGGCTTTGCCTTCGAGGGGAAAGCCATCCTTTCCAGTGGCAGCACCTGGCTGAGGCCTTGGTGTTCCCAAGCTCCCCAAATCACACATCTGAAGAGGGAGTCCTGCCTCCTTAGCAGTCTCCAGCAGCAAATTAAACCCACCTGGGCACCATCTCTTGCCCCTGTCCCTGGGAGGATGGGGTAGAGCTCTACTACTCCCTGAAATGAGGTGGTAGCCAGCTGAGGGTCGGTCTCTTCTCCCGAGTAATACGGAACAGGACAAGAGCAAACAGCTTCAAGTTGTGTCAGGGGAGGTTTAGATTGGATATTGGGAAGAATTTCTTAATGGAAATGGTGGTCAGGCATTGAAACAGGTTACCCAGGAAAGTGGTGGAATCACCATCCCTGGAGGTGCTCAAAAGACGTGTAGATGTGATAGTTGGGGACATGGTTCAGTGGTGGACCTGGCAGAGCTGGGATAATGGCTGGACTCTAAGGTTTTAAAGGTCTTTTCCAACCTTGATGATTCTATAATTCCATGAAATGTAAAAAAGGAGCTTTGGCTTCAGGGCCAACAGGACCAGGATTTCGTCTCTCCAAGGACATAATTCTGTTTAACTTCTGAACTCTGAGCTAAAGCAGCCCCAGCAGATATTTGTGGCCTGTGCTGGGATGGGGGGAGGTTTGTATGCAGACTCCAGCCAGTCTGCAGAACAACTCTTTGGAAAAACAGCCCGTTACAAGCAGGTACTTTGTCTCAAACTTCCAGTTTGCTGTGATCTATTGGCCTCCTCACTGCTCTAAGACCAGGAGCTTTGAGGTCCTCTTTGCCTGGCAGAAACCCTGTGTTTTGACAAGCCAGAGAAAGCATCCTTCTTTTCCTCCCTTTTATCTTACAAATGGACACTCTGCAAGCCAGTGGGAGCAGCTACCAGCGCTGCTGGGACTCCTGGTCTGTCTCCATCTCGTGGCAATATTTCCGACTGGTGTACCCACTGGACACCCAAAATATGGGTCCCAGCATGGGCTATCAGCCCTGGCTGGAGCTGAACATTACCTCAGTCATTAAGTTGCTTACAGAAACACAGGAAGAACCCTCTTTAAGACTAGGAATCCTCAAGGATCTGCTTCTCCAGCTCAGTCTGCTCCTGGAATTGTCAAGCTACCCACAGCAAGTGGAGAGGAGACTGCAGCACTCATTAACCCCGGGACATATTTATATGAGTGTTTCCTTGTCCCTCTGCCCACCAGTTGGCTCTTGTGGGTTTTGTAAAAATGACTTAAGCTGCAAAGAACCGTGTCCTCAACATCTTTAACCTTTTCCATGCCAGCTGCCCTGAGCACAAACAGCAGCCTGCATCCTGCATCCAGCAGGAGAAGGTGAAGGAGGTGTTAAACCAGCATGAGATGGGCACTAGTGCTGTCAATAAACTCTCAGCCCCACTGATGATGAGAGGAGGAAGAAAACATACCCTGAGGACAAAATCTGTCTTGTTAGGACAATTTTGTCAAGCCTTGAGGTGGGGATTTACTGGCTGGGTTTTACAAGCTGGATTGAAGCTTGAAACAGCTTTCCCTTGATGGCTCTGGTTTTTCTGGCTTCAGCCCCAGTTCCTGAGTTCCCAGTCTGCTTCCAGCTCCTCCAGACCTGGGGTAAGGTATACAGGGGAAGTTCTTACTCCACTACATCACCCCAAATGTTTATTCCTGGAGCAAACTCAAGAGCACCTCCCTGACTCTCGGGCAGTGGAAGCCAATGTCAAGAGCAGGTCATGCTCAGCCATGGATCAGAAGAGCCCTGGGAAGGCAGCAGGGCGGACAACAGCTAGGTGGGGACAGAGCAGGGACCTTGCACAGCTGGTAAAGAAATTATAAATCGGGAAAAAAATATAAATCACGCCTGAATGCAGACCCTGCTGCCAATAATTCCCACTCTTGGCTCAATTACCACTGCTCTTCTTGCAGCTGCACACATGCAGTCATTACTGAGCATTTTGGCTAAACTTATTTTGTCTTCTTTTAATGTCTGCCAGCTGAATCAAAGGTCTCCATGCAAGTAGTGTGCACCATGACACAATCCATGACACTTTCCTGGGGAGCTCTGAATCCCATAAAGCAATAAATTAATTACAGCATGGAAAACATACAAAATCTTCATCTTTCCTCTCTGGAAAAGAGACACCAGTGTGGTCCTCATGAAAAGCTACATCTCATCCTTTCGGAGGAAAAGCACCACCCCTGAACGGGAATAAACTGAGTTATTGCTAAAGTGGTGAACTGAGGTCATAAATAAAAACTGCCTTCCCTCTAGGATATTTTCTGGCAGTGGTCTCTGAGCACACACCTTGCTCCTACTTTCCTGATGCGAGATGTGCCATGCACAAGGCCAAGGGGTTGTATGGTTCTAATCCCACACATCAGATGCAGCATCTCAGGGGGAAGGGGAGGACAGGAGGGCACAACAAGTGCTGTTTTATGCCCCTAAAGCCTGAATGTGGAAGGTTGTAGCACAACAAACCAACGTGGCCATAGCCATCAGAACACAGATCAGCCTAACTCAGGAGGAGATGGCTGTGGAAGAGCCTAACCTCGGGGAAGCAGTTACTGATATTCCTCCATCTTCCAGCCCCTTTCAGCACAAGGTTTTCCCAAGACAGATGTGGCTTCTGTGCATCTCTCTCACATGAACTTCTTTAGTGTTTGCTGGACACTTGTATTTTTTAGCACCTGTATCCACAGCTGATCAAGGCACTGTGGTTGTCCCCCAAGCACCAGCCTCACGTGGGAAGATGCACCAGATGCACCACCTTTTGTGTGTGCTGAGTTTCCTCTCACTTCCTCCTGGTATTCCTGGTGGAAAAAAAAGAGTGAAAATCCAGTTCCAGTCCTTGCTGGCAGTGCCAGTATGTTTTCAACATTTAAGGGGCAGCCTGCATGGCACACACAGCACTCCTGAGGTTTGTGGTCCAAGCTCTTCCTTTTCCCAGTAAGTTTTTCAGAGTAGGTGTCTCAAGATGCACATCTAACAAAGCTAGAAGACATAATTGTCCTGACACTGATAAACACATTTGTAACCCTAATCCTAATTGCTCTGTGACCTCTGTGATATTTATGTCATGGGAAGGCTTGCTGCTTTAGAGTTCCCTTGGGTAAAACCGTGCCAAACTTCTGCTGAATTACTGTCAGCTCATGTTAAGGCTTTCCCAAAGGAACTTGTCCATTGCCAGCAATAAATCTCAAATAATGGAAGAATTCAGTCAAAGTCTTGGTGTATCTACCCCTGAGAAACCATTTCAAACAGAAACCTCCAGAGTTGCCCAGGCAGGTTTGACACAAGCCTTGGCCTTGACACTCAAATTTCAGGAATAGCTGGTGACTGGCTAGAGGACATGTGGGTTTAGACACATGAAACCCCTCCAGGTTGCAAATCATTAAACCCAGAGCAAAATGAGTCCCTGCAGAGAGCTGCAGCACTCACTGCATGATGAGTGACCCTCCATCACTTTTTCCACACAGGCTGGCGTGAGCAGCAGGACACCCCAGAAGTGAGACTCTGACCTCATATGTGCTTGGCTCTGTAATGCTGTATCTGCAGAAAACAAGGACTGATGAAGGAAAAAAGTCAGTCCAGGAAGCTTTGTATACACATCAGGAATCATATATAAATAATTAGTTCTTTTTTGGTTTTTTTTTTCCCCCCAAGAGTCAGCTGCTGGAAATTGCAAGAGCACGCCAGAGAAATGTCTGGCATGGAAGTGTTCCAGGCCAGGTTGGATGGGGCTGGGAGCAAACTGAGCTAGTGGAAGTTGTCCCTGCCAAGGTGGGGGGGGTTGGAAAGAGATAGTCCTGAAAATCCCTTCCCACCCAAACCATTCTGTGCTTCTGTGATTCTATGAAAGTCTGCCTTTCTAATTCAGAGCTGGTCCTAACAGAAGTTTGGGGCTCTCTAAGTGGTCACAGGGTGCACTGTTCTCATGCTGCCATCACAAATCCTGCTTAGCAGAACTATCTTTATTCCCAGAGAGGAATGCACTCTTGGTCTGTTCTTTTCTGACAAAATTCAGCTGTAAAAGCAAGGTGTTCTTGGAACCTTGACGGTAAAAGTGTTCTGGAAACTGAGCTAACTAGGGGAACAAAGGATGACCCTACAAAAGCACTGAGATTTAAATATTACAGGACGATTACACAACCCTATAAGCTCCCAGTGAATAAAGCAGTGCTACTTCTTAGGAGAGATCTGAGCCCACAGTTTTACCCTGGAATTGTCCCAGACACGACAGCAAAGATTTAAAATGTAAATTAATGCATCTATCAAGCTTATCCAGCATTATCCTGATTAATGATAAGCGTGTTCAAGAAGACTTTTACACCTAAAAGTTTTAACCAACTCATGTAAGAGAGCAGGAGGGAATCAAACACCAGGAGAGCACATCTGCAGGTGGACACGGAGATTGTCCTGCCAGGATGTCCATGCTAAGGGTTCACAGGTGTGCAAATCCCTTCGGTGTCTCTGTTGCATTCATTTTGTCTTGCATTGGTTTGTTGGGAGGGAATTTGTTTCTTCTTAGCTTTTTGCCTCCTTCTAAAATGGCACATTTTGTCTGTGTGTCTTCCTTAGGAAATACCATGCTGCCCACAGGGACTCTCGCTGGCCGATATCCAAGTTACCTGGTGTCCTCCCTTTATCCCCTGCCTTCTCCTCCATTTCCCAAGACTACAGACAGCCTGTTGCAAGGAAATCCTATTCTTCCTGATTGCTTGGAGAGCAGCTAGTCTCAAGGTCACTTTTGTATATAAATTGCAGATATCATATTAGCACCACTATTCAGGCATTCAGAACCAAGTCTAAACAGGAGAGCTCATCAATTCAGCTGTCTCACAGCTAGACCTTCACCATTATGCATGGCTTCCTTTCCTTACTGATTACAGTACAGCAGATTCATTATTATTATTTTTAATTTGGTTATATACAACTGCATGGTGTCTTTTAATTGCCTTTTCTTTTTCCAATTGAGCCGCTAAGGGATGTAAGCAAATTATATGGCTTAACAATTCTGCCTGCTGCAGACAGACTTGTGTGGCCAACACACCAAAGACACTGTGAAAACATTACCTTTTACTGGAAGTGTAAACTCAATAAACCCCCAGGAGAGCAATAAAAATGCAGTAGCCAGCAGATTTAACAAGGACATGCTCAGTGCACAGTGTAATCTTATTATGTGCTTAATGCCCAGTGGAATTACAGGAATTTGATTTAGCAACATCAGATTTCAGTTTCTCAAATTATACTGACTGCTTATAAATTAAGACTGCGATTTGAGATAATTGCTTTTCATTTGCATTGGCAAAGCCCATATATTATATTTATTCTCACTACACTGTTTATATGTTTGAAGTGTCACAGAGCGTTGCCTTTGGGACTTAAACCGAGGTGATGGAGAGCTTTCCTTTGCATCAACGACACTCATGTTACTTCCCCATTAAATCCGGGCAAATGTTCTACCCTGGTGATCTTTATATGCTTGAAAAGTCTATTTTATGGTTTCCCAAACCTGAGTGAGCAGAGTGAAAGATGAGTGAGCTCTGGTGAAGGACTCTGTCTTCCTCTCCATCAATCTGAGCTGTGACATATTCATTGGAAAGCCACTGACCTGCAGATGTGCAGTGAAGGAATAAGCACAGCAGTGTCCTCCCAACCATGCCAACATCATGCTCGGGACTGTTTTCTCTTCACGTGACCATTTTTTGGTCTCTGCCTCTGCAGGGTGTGAATGAAGTGGGGAGAATGAGGCAGTGAGTGATTAATTACCCCTGGGGAGGGGAGTGGTGATGTCAGCAGGGCCACCAGTGGACTGGCAGGTAATGCTTGCAGGGCCATGAAGTGTGTCAGTGAATAGCTATTGACCTGCGTGAGCACACCATGAGCACTTGGACTCTGGGACAAATCATTTCATCTCAAGAGAAATGAATGAAATAATTAAATATAATGGAATGAGCAAAGGGCACAGGAACAACTCTGGAAGAAGACAGGAAATACCTTTGCTGCTGATTTTGGCTTCCATGTCTAAGACATCTGTAAAATCTTAAACAACCACCTCTGTGCAAACCACAGTGTACAGTAGAATGACTTGATTTACTGAAGATCGTTCAAACCGGCTCCCCAAGCCCCAGGTTATCAGCATATCCTGGTCTGGAAAACCTCTACTGCTCCAAAGTCATTACAAGATTATAATGAGTTGATTAAAAAATTAACAAGGCAACAATTCAATTAAGTCTTGTACCGCTGGGCAACAAATGTGGCTGCAAATGGTAAACACGTCAACAAGTTGCTGAGCACAATGCACATCTCTTGGCTTTCTGCACGTGAATCCAATGGCTCTCCCCCAAGGGTGAGGGGAATAAAGTGTCGTTGAAGCATTTTGGGATGGCCATGCATATTTGGTGTGAAACACAAGTATCATCCTTTTTTTGATGAAGTAGAACTGATCCATCAAGCCCTTTAGCCTGAGATCAGGCTTAGGTGGCAGATCAGCTCTGTATAACTCAGAGACAGCTACAGAATTTTCCTGACTCCAGATTTATTTGGAAATTTAACTTATTCCTTAACAATATTGTGTAAAACAACAGTGAAGTCCTCTAGCATTTTCCTAGGCTTAGACTCATATTTGCTAAAGGAACAAAAAAATTTGAACACTATTCCAGTGGCTGCTGGAGCAAGGCTGCAGCCCAGGGCTTTGCTGGATTTTAGGGAGCCTTTTCCCAGGGTGAATAAGATACTAGGACACCATTTCTGCAGCCCTGAGATCCTCCACGGGCACTGCAGGATAGCTGTGCTGGTGGCTAGCACTAGCCCAGTGCCATCGCATGGTCCATGCTGGGATCAGCCCATGCCACCTCTCTACCTTGGAGGCTCCACAGAGGCAATTCCTCTCTCTGCACGGTCACCAAAAGGGTTCCCCATGGCAGAGCAGAGCCCCAGCGTCCCCCTAAAGCCCTGGAGAACCTAACCAGGCATCTTCAGAGAAATACTGCACTGGAGCTGGTCTTTCAAAGCCCAGAAGGCTTCACCCAAGATCAGCAAGAGAGAGAGAAAGCCAAAATGTCACATTTGCCTCTCAGCACTCCTGGCAGCTGAAAGCAGGGAGACCCGTTATAGGTCTTTTTTTCGCTTCTCCAGCTCTGGTTCCCAGAAGGATTGTGTTCAGAGCTGTTTCTGGCAGTGTTTTGCATGCACTTTTAATCTGCCCCATCTGCACTTGGGGAGATGCCGTTCAGCCGCCTTTTCCAACATCGCGCCTGGCAGATTTATGCGTGTCGGCTCTGCGCTGCCGTGCTGCACTGTGCTGTTAACCTTCATTAAGATGTTTTAATAATTGAATAAACGATGTGCCAGACATGCAGTTTAACCTCAGAGTGTAACGAAACAGAGGACATGATATTAACTGCAGCCCTGGAACAAATATCACCATAAATACCACTAAGTAGGTATCACACAAAAACACCTGCCCTTGACATTAAAAAACATGCTCAGCCACACTGAGAGGGGAATACAATACATGATACATTACATCTTATCTGCATCTCAATGCCATTAAATGAGCATGGTTAATGCTTTAATAATCTGCCAGGGAACACTGTGGGCTCTACATCTGAGCTAACCCATAAAAGAGGAAACTCTCTCATCTGTTGCCTCGAGCAAGATGAAATACCATGGGCCTCCCTTGGCAAGGAGGGGCTTTTTTGTGCAATGACATAGAGAGGGTTCAGGAGGAGTTCTGTCACTGGCGATACTTCAAAGAGTGACATCGAATTAGGGCAGGAGGACAAACTCACAGAGATGCTTATTGGTCCCCGTGGAGGGAGGATAAGGGGTCCCACGGGAAGTGAGGACGTGTTGGGGAAGCGTGTAAGAAATGAGGGGTGGACAAAGGGCCTTTCCCAGGGTCTTGCACTGCAGATCTGTCTGCGGCTAAGCAGGTGGCCATCTCCCAAATCCCTGTTTGCACCTGATGGCCATCTCCCCGCCCTGTTTGTACCTAATGACCACAGATGGTTCTGTCACCCATAAACATGTCTATCTACTTCCCATAAATTTGTCTATCTACTTCAAACCCTTTAAAAATCTTTGGCTTCTACAGTTACAGGATGCAGCACGATCCCTTTCTGATCCACCCTGTAAAGAAATACTTCCTTGAGGTTTTGCACCCTCCTAACATCCTCCTGGACATTGATGGGCTTTAAGGAGGTTGTTACATAGCTGTACTCCACACCCTGCATGACTTCACAGATCTCCATCCCACCCCTTTCCCAAGATTTCCCCGTGTGCCAGTTTCTGATAGATCTTATCCTTTTAATCAGTGATGCTGGATCCACCAAAAGCATTCAGAGCCTCCTTGCTTGGCCAGCTCCAAATCTAGGTATGGCTGGCTAAAAAAGACATTTTGGGACAGGGTGGGTTTGTCTGGATGCACACAGTGACCAGCAGGATGAGGACATTCAGCTTGCCAGAACTCACAGGCCAGCTTTTAATTTATCTGTCTCACCCAGGAGTTCACTGTTTTCCCGTCTTTAAATAAATATTTTTTTCTTGTGCTTATAATTTTTTGGGTAGTAATAAAACAGCTTCAAAGATCAAAAGCTCTTGGGGGGTCTTTCAGCACCTTCAAGGAATTAAAAAGAATTATCTGGGTTAGAGGGGGCAGCCTTGCTTCCAAGCAGACTTGCAGGCACACATGTTTCTAAGTGATGCTTTCATTTTGAAAGGAAGCAAGGAAACCAACTTGAAAGCCGGTAATTTTCTAATTTTCTTCTGTAGGATAAAAAACTCTAAAGAGGAGTTGTTGTTGGTAGATTTGGGAAGGCAAAATCCAGAGCCAAAGTGCAGGTATGATGCTTTCTTCGTTTGCATTTGCACCTGCTAGCAATCAAACTGGAATTTGCTGGGATCTAACACTTCCCGATCCCAGTCATTTTACTGGAGAAGAAATTCCAGATGTGGGAATTTCTGAGTAAATTTTTAACTAAATTTCTAATTTCTAACTGAAATGACCCTTTATCTGGGTCCATTTCTGGGAACCATTTCTGTTTATTTGCCCATTGCTAGGGCTACAGGTCCTGTGAAGGAAGTCAGCAAAACCCAGCAGAAACCAGTTGCAAGACTGAGATGCAGAGAAAAAAAAAACCAACAAAGAAAAAAAAAATCAGTGTCCCTTTGGGAAAAAGTGCTGGTGCCATGGAAATCCACATCAAAACTTCCAGTGAGTTTAATAAGGGCATGATTAGGCCCCATGCCTAGTTCTGCTGGCAAAGGAGAATTATCAGTAAAATGCTAAGGAGCCTCAATGAGAGCCTGATTTCAGTGAGAAATGAATATGCAAGACTCCCCATTGTAGCTCCAATTTTGGGTACTGCAACATGTGATCCCAATCCAAACTGGGAAGGAGAAATCTACAAGTACAAAAGCCATTACACTCCATGTTTAGAGAGTAGCTGGCATGTCTGCAGCAGAGATTTCGATCAAGCTGTGCTTACCCAAAGGAGTTTTCTTCATGTTACAAGCCCCAGCAGATTTTCTGCTGGGACAGAATCACTTTCTGCATGGTTTTTGGGCTACGTGGAAAGTCACACCCCACACTGGTTTTTCTGTCACCAGCACACAGAAGAGCAAGTCCCAGTTCAGCTTGGGCTCCTATAGGATTCATTTTAGTGTGCTTAGGCTGAATTTTATCCCCTCCCATATCATCCCCTGACTTCTTTATTTATCATTTGGGAACCTGGCCCCACACCTTCTAGGCTTTCCTCTGTGTTCAGGGAAAGGACAGCCAAGCTGGGCACAGGTGGCATCCCTGGTGGCCCCTAAGGGATTGCTGCAGGAGGTGAAACATGTACTGCAGGATGCTGGAGAAGATGGAAGAGAGCTGCTGTTCCCAGCCACATCTCCTGGGCCCCTCCGCTGGAAAGAGTCAGAGACTCACTCAGGCAGGGGAGCAGCCCCTGTTATCTCTCAGAGGGTCTCCAGCACCATGGTGGGGTGAAACAGGGAAAACAAACCACTCACTCAACCTGTCTCCAGTGGGGTTGAATGTGAAATTTAGATTAAACAAACCATGTAATGAAACATCCTGGATTCCCATTAACGGAAATCATAGCTGCAATCAGGAAGGATGAAGCACAGGGTCACATTTCCCCTTCTGGCACTGTCTCTCTCTCACACCCACCCTCATGCACCACACACACTCACATATCCACAAACACACAATCTTTCTCCTCCTGCCATGCTCCCCTGTGCATTTACAGGGAGGATGTGCTTTCCAAAGGGTGACCACAGCAGTGCCAGGGCCAACGACACAGAACAGTCCACTTGCCTAGGGATTTCCAGGGCTTTTAAAAATGATCCAGGACTGAGCATTTTATTACAGATTTAGAAGTTAAAATCCAGGTTAGAGCACATCCTTCACACTGGCTGTCATTTCTGCAAGCCACTGACTGTCCTGAGCATCCTCAGTACACTCCACAAGCCCCAGCTGCATCGCTGTCATCCCGTTCCTCTATGGGACCAGACTTCACCTTCCAAAAAGCCTCTCCAAAAAGCTTTGCATGTCTGAGCCTAATTGTTTTATCAGAGCAAAGCTTGAATTATGCTTTTAAAGTGGAGAACACTCAGCAGAAGAGAGGTTAAAGCATAGGGGGCTGCAGACGTCCCTCCCCACCCATGTCCCGATGGTGCCGGAAGCGTCCCACGGTGGCAGCCTTGCAGGATGTCCCAGATCCCGCTGTGCCTGGCTCCACCTGGACAGCAAAGAGCCGCCCACACCGTGCTGGGAACAAGCTGAATTAAGCAAACACCATCTGCCACCGCTGCTGTCAACCAGAAAATGCTCACCACACTGCAAACACTGATGGAGCCGCCAAACGTCAGGAGGGTCAGCGAGACGACGCCGTGCTCACGAGCTCTAATCTCGCTAAGTCTATGCCAGGTGGCTGAAAAGCTTTTATTGGGTTGGGAGACCTGCAGTTCTCCACAAATGATTCTTTCCAGAGGGGCAGGTTTTCTGTATTCTAACTTGTAGCCCTGCAGTTCCTGGTGAAGGTCATTGGCTTTATGCCACGGTGGTTTTAGGGAGAAAATCTGAGTGAAGCTGATTTAGTCAAATCTGTGAATGAGCTGGGGACCAAAACAGCTTATTTAGCCATGGCAAAAATTAGCATAATTGTACACTTCCACAAAGGAATGGAAAGGTTAAAATGACAACCTCATCTGTCATTCCTAGCCTCCAAGCATTTGGAGAAACTGCAACCCCTGTCTTGTGCAAATACAGCAGGTGCAGGACTTAGATGGATGAGGTGAGACTGCAAGAGCAGCTCAGACATCAAGTAACCAACCAGCCCTTGTCTCCCCCCAGAAGACAGGAACACATTCTCCAAAGGCAAAGGATTCCAGACAATTCATCAAAGAGCAGCAGCTTTTATTGATGATTGTTTATCTGGAGCCCATATTCGCAACCAGATTCCTAAGCCAGACTCAGATCACTCACACCTGCTGAAAAACAACAAAAAATCACCTTTAAAGTTATAGAATCATTGAGGTTGGAAAAGATCAGATCGTTGAGTCCAACCATTAACCAACACTGCCAGATTCATCACTAAACCATCACCAAACCAACCTAAGCACCACATCTACAGCTTTTGTGAGCACATCCAGAGACAGTGATTCCCCCACTTCCTCAGGCAGACTGTCCCAGTGTTTGACCACCCTTTCAGCGAAGAAATTTAAAAATCCTGAATCCCTTTGTTTTACAGGACAGGAAACCCACAAAGACATATTGCCAGTGTCAAAGTGCAAACATGACTGAAATTAAAAGCAACAAGTGTGTCCTGGTAACGCGGATCCATGGTAGTGGGACCTTCATGACTGTTCCTTGAGCATTTCTGCTCACAGCCTCCTGCATGGCCACAGGTCTCCTTGCAAGAGCTGAGAAGCACAAAATGTTCATTCCTTTCCTACTGAGGCCAAGCATGGGGCATCCAGTGACCAACACCATCCCCTCTGCCCCTCTGGCTGCTGCTTCCATGGGCACGAAGCACATTGGGTGGAGCATTTGCTCAGCTTTCAGCCACATTTATGGCTCTTTTCCTGCTCACTTGAATGGACTCTTTGCCCAGCTGAAACGTGGTATTTGGCCTGCCATGAATCCACCTCTGCTGGTTTGGAATCAAAGCACTTAGCAGGACTTTCCTCTGGCTGAACCGGACTCTGCAGTGAAAACACCACAAGCACAAACACACCCAAGTGCACAAACATGATTCCCCCTGCCTGCCTCTTTCTAGGATGCCAAAGTCAGAGGGGGAGGCAAGACCCAGAGTGGAAAACAACTCCTTCTAATCATCCAGTTCTGCGTTTCCAAAGGCTTCGGTGGTGCTGTTCCACGTCGGTGACAGATCCATTCAGCTGGGGTTATTGGAAGGTTGTTGTTTTCAAGGTACAAGGGCCCTTCTGCTTTCCAGCCAAATAGCTGCATCTAACAAAAAATACTGCTGGTAAATCTTGTGTTAGCAACCTATTCCTGATATAATCCAACCAGGTTTATTGGTGGCAGAATGAGGATTTCAGCAAGGCACAGGATGATTTTTTCAAAAGACCACACCTAATTAACTGCATGTAAAGTAACATTCATTATTCCTTTTTTCACAGCAGAAACTAAACAAACAGGCACGCCGAGCAAGAAGAACTGAGATTTTTTTTTCCCTGATTGCCTTCTGTGTCCCAGAGGCTCAGTTTCGCCTTTTGTTGTGAATGAGTTGACTTTTCCCAGACTGTCAACTCGCGATCCTTTTTGATTTCACATCTTCCCTGAAAGCTCCCCGTGCAAGTGCTCTCCACCATTTCCTCAGGGAGCTCTTCCCAATATCAATATGCAAACGCTGAGATCACAAACCCCTTATTCAATCCATGTACTCCAGTAAAGACAATACAGAAGAGAAGCATCCCCTGCATCCTCATCTACAGTACCTGTCCTGCTACATCGCGGTCAGCCCCTTGTAGGACAGGACTATTTTGTTAACTGACCTGCTTGCAATCTGCTGGGATAATCCTTTTCTTGCTGGGGAGCTGTATCTGACCTCTCTCCAGCAAATCCTACATTGCAGCTTGGTAGGAAAGGCCACATCTGGGTGCTTTTGTCACTTCACAAGAAGCATCCTGTTACAGAGATGATTTATTTAGTCCCAGATAACAAACAGACACCCCACTGCTAATATCTCTAACAACATGTTCACCCTCCAGTTAGCTACCAAGAAAACACTTGTAGATCATTGCTTCTGAATAAATCTCCTCATTTGGTAGCTCCATATAGCTTTCTCCTAAAAAGCCCTTGTGGCTCTTTAAAATGCTAATTAATCTGTAAATGGCTTTTTCTTTTTACATCAAACCACCACTTATACTTTCTTCTTATTCTCCTATAAATAGTAGAAGCTCCCAACAGGTAAATGCAAAAGTCTTCCTAGGTTTGTCACCTAACAGGCACATGTATCTCTCTCCCATGCCCTCTCCAGGCTGTATGTTATACCCAGAGGCTGGACATGAGCTGGACACTGCTCCATGGCCAGGCAAGCCCTGGAAGGCTGAGGGAGCAGCCAGAGCCCTCAGGGTGCCTATTTCCGTGTGGGTCAGGAGGGGTGTGAGCACAGCAGTGTGGCTGCTGCCCTCCTGATGCAGTGCAGATGTCTGTAACCATTTGGGATGCTGACTGCCATGACTCAGTGCGAGGTCTTCAGCCAGCTGATAGCATCATAGCACAAGCAGGGTAATCATATCTGATTGCTACAAGGTACTGCAACAAAAGCCTCTCAGGGCTCCTGTTCCACTTTGGCATCTGCTCCACGCAGCATTATTCATCATCTACAGAGACCTCTTAGTCTATTAAGTGAGGAAGTGAAAGACTTAATCTTTTCCAATTGCTGTACCACCAGTGCAGCTTGAGGAATGAACACTCAGCCCAGCTCCCCTGTCCCCACCCAGCCTGTCCTCCCCTCCTCATGTTGAACACATTAACTCCGACAGAAAATATTTACCTGCATTAAATTTGGTGGGAACTGGAATCCAAGCCCCTAAAAGAGAAAAAAACAAATATACATTAAATTATAATAGAGACAACTGTGTGTTCTGCAGCTTGGAGCCGTGTAGCATTCCCTCATTAAAACCTAAACATCAAATAAGTTAATTGTATATGGCAACAATAGGAACTAAACCTGGTCTGTGTTTTTAAGGCATCCTAATTGAAACCAGACCTGAGTTTGCACTTCCTTTGTGGTCCAGGTGGGCACTCGTCCTATGATCATAATGAAGGTGCTACAAAGGCTTTTCCCCAGCCCTGCAGCCCCTGTTCAAGATCACAGCAGCTTGCTGGGTTTGAGAGCTTTCTTCCTCTGGTTATACAATGCGGGGAGAGGAAGCAGGGGTTGTTATTGCTGCAGCGAGCTCGGGCTTTTGATAATATTAAACTGTTTAGATTGGATGTGAAACCTGACTTTGTTGAGAACCATATGGTGCTTAAACGCTGTTGTTGCCTTGCAAGTCTGCAGGGTGGAAAACAGGGCCAGATTCCACAGTATCTGAAAATTACCAAAGCTGTGAATTTAATGAAAAAGGAGGAAAGATTAAGGGAGTTCTGTCTTTGGTGGCAAAGGTATAAGCGAGCACAGGAATATCCAAGGGGAGAGAAGAGGCTACTGCAGAAAATTACAGAGCATACTCTGGTGTGGATTTAATTATGAGCAGTAAGAAAGAAGGATTCTTCAAGGAGCTCAGAGCCCACAAGCCTTAAGCTGACACCTCACCTCTCACAGGCTAAAGGGAACATCATCACCATACATCTTGTTTAATAACTGTAATAATCATCATACTTTTCAAAACTTTATTTGGTCCTGATAATGTTCAGTAGTGACCACCTGCAAGGTTTTTAGGTTTCCATTTTATTATAACACAGCATTTGCTGCATCAGCCTTTAGTCCTTAATAAGTGACAGTCCATCCAGAGAGTGCACTGCACCAGAGAGATCTCAGTCAGGATCTGTGGGACCAGAAGATGTTCTCTCAAGAGTGCCTGCTATTTTCTGCCTCTTTAGCAGTGCTGTATGTAGGTGGTGAAGTGCCCCAGCACCCTTCAAGATGAAAAGTGTCATGTATGTGTAAAATAATACTGTTAAATCAAGGAGGAAAATATGCACACAGAGCTGAAAGCATGCCACGCTGGCAGGAACCACCAATCCAGACTTCCTAACAAGCAAAGAGAGCCATGGGATCAGTTCTCCCCAGTGTGCCCAGATCATATATTATTCTTCTGCTACATTAAGGACTTTTATTTTTTAAAAAAATTAAAAACAATAAAACAACAAACAAAAAACCACAAAGGGGTTTTTTTTAAGGCTCTTTAAAAATCTCCTTTAATTTATTCTATTCATCTCGGGAAAGGCAGAACTACTGGAAGAAACACCTTTGATGTAACAAAGCGTCTATGACAGAAACGGAGCTGGCAGATGAATCCATTGCCTTCCTTGCCTGGATCATGGGAAAAGCCCTCAGAGGGCTGTTACTAGAGGACAGAGATGAATTTCTATGGCCCAAGGCTTCCAAGAGGTGCACAAAAATTGAGACTATTCAGATGGTCTCATTGGCATCTACATCCAGCTCTGGCACTACGGCTGCTGAAGGCAGTGGCTCAAACAGGATGCACCCGTTCCTTCCAAGCCACTGCCTTCATGGCCCACTGCTGGGGCAAGTCCCGTGACACAACCCCATGGAAGAGGTCCACCCAAACCCAGCCCAGGTGTTCTGTTCTGTCAGACAACAGTTTCAGCTCTCCAAAGGTGAACACCTGCCACGGCGTAAACAGGACCCAAGAAGCCCAAGTGAAGGACACCCCACAGCCTCCATGCTGTTCCAACACACCGGTTTGCAATCCTTACATTAAAAGTTGTGACTAACATTTAGTCTTGCTACAGGTCAGGTTTAGTTCGTTTCCTTCCTTTTTGCAGACCATCTGGACTTCTCAGTCTTCTCTTGGCCAAAGGTTCCCCAGTTGAGTGGCTGAATTGCCCCAGGTGTGATTCTTCCATCTGAACTAGCAAGAGACAAGTTACTGTGGACCAGGTGGAAACTTATCCTTTATTAACACCATCATCCCTTTCTGTCCCTGGTTTTGTTTCCCACCATGGACTCAGTCTGAACTCAGCTCCATGCCAAGCAAACCAGCTCCTCTCATTGTTCTGTGCCCTTATGAGCTCCAGCCATCTGATTTTCACACCAGTGATGCCTTTTCCTGGTCTTAAAATTAAGAGAGCTGAACACAGTTAAGAGGGGAAAAGGGTTTTACCTCGGTATTTATTTAGAGATCTTCAAGTGCGCCGAAATGCACATTGAAATGCCCACCAAAGCAATGGCCACCCATGATGTGATGTGTGTGCAATTATAGGCCTTGCTAATTAGCACATCTATCAAAGATTGCCCAGGGAGGGACTCCAGCGAGACCCCTCAGCGAGGAACCTTCCCCTGGCTGGGCCTGGCTTTGTTTACAGAATGTGTTCTGGAGAGGCCCTCGGGGTCTGGGGTTTCCAGGGTGTTTGGTCTCTTGGCTTAACGGGATATTGGGTCTGAGGGAAGTTACAAACTTAAAGAATTATAACTGTGTAGGCTAAAAGCACTAAGAATACATAAAAGCTACATAGAAGAGTGTATAAAAGGGGTATAAAAGAAAAAGCAAAAAATCATCATGTCATCACCAGACTTCCTAATATTTCAGGACTGTATTAACTATTAATACCCACAGGCAGCTCTTTTCCCCTTTTTCTATCTGAACAAGTGAACTGGGCCCTCTTAGTGGGGACTCCCATGATTCTGAAGCCATGCTGTCCCATCCCAGCACCCTTCTTTCCTTCTCCAAAGTCACCCACTTCTCCCCAGAAGATACTCCAGGACTTTGTGTCAGGGAGAGCTCGTGCTGTCCCAGCTGTCACAAGTTCAGTGACAACAAATTAGACCTCATTTCAAGGCCAGCTCTTGAGGGACTTCCCCAGCAATTTTCTCCCACTTCCCCCGCAAAATTCACTTTTTAGCAAAATCCACTGGTTCTTTCTGTTAGACATTTTTACATCCCCTCACCTCCAGTTCTTGTATTATTCTTCCCCTGTCAGCTCAACTTGTCATTTTCCACGAAGCACTATATTCACTTCACTGAATCCAGCTAGGAAATGCCATAGATCTAATCTATATCTAGAAAAATCCATTATTTTATCAAAGATATCAGGTTTGTACATCACAACCTTTCTTTGCTGGACTCGGGCTGCATCCTCTCCAATTTCCTATTTAACTTCATGCTTTATTTTTCATTTATATCCATATAATTGGGGTCACAGCAATGGGCTTCACTCTCTTCTTATATACAGACCTGTACCTTCAGTCATCATCTATTTCCCCAGTTTGATGTACTGAAGAGCCACCATTGCTCCTGAGTGTGCATTTTCCATGCTCTGGGCTGGAGATTTTCTGCCTTGTTTCTGTCCCCTTCCCACCAGCCCGAGTGCACTCAAGTTTGAAATTGTCTTCTCTCATGAATGTGGTAATTTTGGCACCCACAGCCTCATTATCACTTCCCTACCTGGTTTTGCCTTATTCACTCCACAGCCTTACTCACAACTGAGGCAAGGAATTTGATTTGTTTCAGGCCACATTTAAGGTTATCTTTAATATCAGCCTCAGTCTCATTACACAGAAAACTTTTCTCCCTTCAATTTAAAATGTGGCTATTGAACAGAACTGTATTTCTCCAATTTTTCTCAATAAAAGTACTCTCTCACCTTGCTAGCAATGCCTGCTTATTTTTCCAGACATCAGCACACGTGTTGCTTCCCTGATGAGCCTTACCTCCAGGAAAAGGGCCAGGTAGTCTTTTCCTTGCAGACATCCAAAGGGACATCAATAGAGAGTGGTTTTAATTTCCAGCTCTGTATCAAGAGCCTGAGTCAAACCCCATCCACCTAGCCTTTGGGACACGTTGCCTCCTTGTTGTAATCGCAGAACCACTGATTTCTATTTCCAATTTCTACTTCCAAATCAAATTTATAACAAGAAAGCCCCGAGGAGCCCCACAGTGAACAGCAGGTAATGAGTGAAAAAGACAAATAAAAGAGACACGATTCAAAATTACACTGTAGGGAAAGACCTGGGAGATCCCTCAAGCATCCAGAGGAGAGGTGGGCAGAGCCCATCTGTCTGCACCCCAGGCACCACCCTCGTAAAAGGCTGAGCTCCAAAAACACATGAGATCATTGCAAGCAGCAACTAAACCCTTCTGCGGTGCCTGTGCATGCCGTAAGGGGGGAAAAGTGCTTGTGCTAGCACTGGAGAGGTTTGCCAAGGAAAGAAACAACTGCTGGCAGCCTCAGCTCCTGAGCATGTCAAAGTGAGCGTTCAAGCCTTGTCAGAAAGACAAATTAACGTCCAGATGGGCTAAATGTGGTCCATAAATGTGAATCCATCTGAGTGAATGGAGCTGTTGCTGATGGATACCAGTTAGGAAGGTGGCCCACTGCCGAGCATGGAGAAAGCACGGGCATTCCATTTTTAGAAGCTAAACCACTACAGGATGAACAATCTGGAAAAGTCTCCTGTGGTTTCAAAGTTGTTGTATTTTTATTTGTAAATGTTTGATGAGGACACAATTGGCATGTTCTCCCCACCTTCATTTAGGGCATGGGAGCAGCAGGTTGTGTTACACGCAGAGCTAACACTTTGCTTTGGCATCTGTGATGCTGAAGGACAGCTATTTCCTCCAGGGTATTTCCAGTCTGTTTTCCAGGTTCTTTTAAGTCAGATGGTCAGAGCTGTGCCTGACAGCCAACGGGGATGGAGCTAACCCTCACTCCCCCTCAAAATGGCAGCTGCCATGGTAGGTGGATGGAACTAGGTCATCTCTAAGGTTCTTTCCAATTCAAACCATTCTAGGATACTATGATCCTGTGATTCTGGCTTTGGTCAACCACACTGGAAAAAAAAAAAAAAACAAACATAACATTAATTTCACACCAAAACCCACAAAAGCCAAACCTCCATGCTTCGTGCAGGAGAGAAACTCCCAGCAGAGCCTCCTGCCCAGGTTCTTCAGACCACCCGGCTTCCCTGCCAGCTGAAACATCCCTGACAGCGACTGCAACAGCCAGGAGAGTTTTTATTGCCCTTTTCCCGCTTCCCCATTGTTCCTAAAGACTTGCAAATGCTGCAGAAATTCCCGGCATTTCAGTTTGACCACAAACCTTCTCTGAAGAGACTCTCACACAGTTTATTACCAATCTATTTTATGAAATGAATGTGATGGTAGCCTACTAGTTAATATCTGGCAGGAATCAAGTGAGAGCAATTTCTAATGCCACTGCCTCCCTCCTGGTCAGTTCTTCTGTTCCTCTGTGTATCAGTCACAGAATATCCTGAGTTGGGAGGGACCCACAAGGTTCATTGAAATCCAGCTCCTTGCCCTGCACAGGAATAAGTACTGATTTACAGAAACTGCAGATAGTGTTTGATCAAAAGATTCAGCAAGTCCAGACCTCGATTTGGATGGCAGGGGGAAGGCTGGTCCTCCAGGAAGTGACTTCCCAAAAATCTTTACTGAGAGTTTTACTCAGCTGAACATCTGGCAAATGTGGAACTTTTACTGGCTAATTTCATACAAACAGCTTTTAAGCCTGCAGAACAGAAACTAGAGGGGAGTGAGCAGAATTAAATAGCAGCTATTAAAAGAAAAATAATATTGCCTTTCATACCTCTTTTCCATTTTTCCTACCTCTTTTTTTCCCTCTCATTGCTTTGGCAGGTGTATTTGATATGTTAAATCCATCCCTGGTGGTACTATACCAAACCAGCACTTATGTGTCAGGAGAGGAGCAAATTTTGGCAGTAAATAGGCCACAATTACATTAATCTGTGTTCCTTAAATGCATCAGGTGAAGACCTGCTTAGAAAAGTGGATATAATCACTGAAATGAGAGAGCCTAAAAAGTATTTACCCTATGAAAAGCAGAATGACTTCTCCAAATAACACTTCTTTTACGCAGTGAAAAAGCACCTTTTGTCTTCATTATAAAGCAACATCAAAACAGTATCTCTGGAACCACTTTTAAGCAAAACACCCATTGCAGCTGGTTAGATGGATAATCTACAGTGATTTAACCTCAGCTCAAGATTTACTCTAAGGCCCTGGCCTTTTTAATACATGATAATATTCATATAAACATAGCTCTGCTTCTAATGGGTACCTGTGAGACTGATTTACCAAAAATAAGAGTGTGCATTTGGACTTGGCTAAGATCAATTCATATGGAAATAGTTTACCACATGTTAGAGGATTTGGCCAGGGAGTATAAACAACAGCATGTGCATGAGTAAGAAGTCAAAGCGTTAGGAATAAACTATGAATATGGCACAAGCTGCTCAGTTGTAATGACTGTTCCACACCTCAGAAGATGCTCCTCACAGAACTTCCAATAACAAATGCATTTATAAAATATCTGATTGGGTTAGGGTTGGTTGAAGGAATACTGTACTTACTGGAAAGTCTAAGGTGAAACCTACACCAGGAAAAAAGGGATTTGTATTAGGAAACACTGCAGGTTTTACTGTGAAGGAGCTGAGGCCCTGGCACAGGCTGCCCACAGGAGCTCTGGATGCCCATCCCTGGAAGTGTTCAAGGCCAGGTTGGACAGGGTTTGGAACAACCTCGTCTATTCAAAGGTCCCCTGGCCATGTCAGGGGATTTGGAACTGGATGGTCTTGAGGCTCCCATCCAGCCCCAACCATTCTGTGATTCTATGAAGTGACATTAAAATGTCACACAGTATTTCAGCTGGAACACTTCTCCTTCACTAGCCTAGTTTAAAAAGTTAGTGAATCTATTTTTGTAGTGCAAAGAATATTTCACCAATAGAGGGCCCATTTCCAAACCTCGTCATGCACTGGGACTCTGATAGTTTCAGCTTTCAAACTAAGAAAAATCCCAGTGAAGGACTGGATCCTGCACAGCTCTTCCCTTCCTCCCGCCGCGCCGTTGGGTGGTTTGTTTTCCTTACACTCCCTCAGCGCTCCCTCTCTTCGGGCCTCCACCACCATACGGGCAATCTCACGTCTCTTGGCTTGCAGGATGCTATTTCTGGAAGCACCATCTTGCAGAGAGCCGTGGCATGGAAGTTATGATTCATGCATTTCATAGGAGCAGAAGTGTTAGTGAATTTGGGCATGTGGCGGGGTGGCACGGCGAGTGTGAGGTGGCATGACAGATGTCAGCAGCCAGGAAAGTATGCTCCAGAGGTGCAAGACATGAAGAGTTACAAGTTCCTAGGGAGTTATATCCACTTACATCAGACTTGGGAAACTGGGCATCATAAGCACGCTGACATTCAATGTTTTGCCTGCCATTTTTGCAGCTTATGTCACAAGAAACTGCTGTGTCCCTGCTGTCTTCTGTGTCTGAAACGTCTCTTCTTGGTTTCTGTTTGCCTGCCAGTTCCACCTTCACCACCTCTCTCCCTCCTTCCCACACCACTGCTCAGGCAGGACCAAGGCATTACACCATTTCCCCTGCAGCTTTCCCCCTCTCCAGCCTCAGCCATCCCTCCTGCTGCCCCTCTAGACTGGAACTTTCCCTCTTGCCTACACAATCACCTTCTTGAATTCAGCTCCTTCCCAAGCTCTGTTGCTTTCTCTCCCTCCACATCCAGTCATTTTTAACCAATTTATTGTAAAGATGCTTAATTAGGCAGTCACAGCCCAAATAGCAGCAAGAAATGCTTCACAACACTGCATGGTCCAAGGCATTTCAATTCTGAAATACTGTCTTACATGATAAACTCTTCAGCAGCCCTTGCCCAAAACTTGTATTGCAAATTGTTGAGATTTGTAATAGATCACAGCTTCCACTAAAGCCAGAGCACAGCCAAGCCTCAGAAAGGTGTTGGCCCAACTCTGCAGCTGCTTTCCAAACCATCCATCTTCACCTCCCGCTTTGTGCTGCAAACAGAGCTTTGAAACTTCTATTCCAAACCACTCTCAAAGGACTCTCTTATTCTGAGGAAATAAATAGGGAGTCTAATGAGTCTTCTTACATGGTGCGAAGAATGGATGCTCCTCTGTGGGCCAGGGGAGAGAAAACAGCTCCTCTGAGAGCAGCAACACCCCATCCAAGGCTCATAGGTGCATAAGGAGAGGGTGGAATAGGAAGGGGAGCCTGAGAAGAATTCAGTTGCATTGATGCCTTAGGTTTTAACTCTTATATTTTTTCAAATTCTGCATTCCCAGTGTGTGACTCTGAGCTGCCTTGCAGCCTGGCAGCTGCTGCTCTCTCATGCTCACACAGACATAACAAAGCCTCTCCAGGCCTGCTCTCCAAGGACACCCAGCCCGTCCCAGGCCCAAAATGTGTAACCCAGCACCTTGAGAAGGGGGGTGAGCTGAGGGGCAGTTCCATCATTAGCTAAAGTTTAATTGGCAAATTTATGCTGATCTGCAAATGGACCAAACCTGTAACAGTGTGAAGAACTCGTGAGTCGGGGTCCATCTCAGGTGTAGCCTTTGGCCTGCCCAGGGTGTGCCTCTGAAGGCCTTTCCAATAAATATCCACCTTTATTCCCTCACCCCTGTCTAGTCTCTGTTTCCAGGTTGGCCTTTAAGGCATCAGCATGAAGAGTGATAATAAACCTACAAGAAAAACCTGGCACAGGAGGGAGAGCAGCAGCACCAGCCCCAGGATTTGTGAACTCCTCTCTTAAAAAGTGGTGCAGCTGTTGTGGACTGCATACAGACCTCATGTGGACCATTATGTCCCATACAAATGGGGCAGTGGTGAAGGACGCTGAGAGCTGCTTGGTCCCTCCCTGCTGTGCCAGCAGCTTCCCAGCCTGTTCTAGGCACAGTGAAATGGAGAGTCCCAGGGTTTCTAGGGCCAGGACAAGCCAGCTGAACCCCATTTTCTGGTGACAACCCATGAATCCTTCCCCTGCACACGTACAGCCCGTTCATCTCCGGCCGTTTTGCACGGCGCTGGCCGTCCCCCGGATAAACACTGCGTGGTGTGTGTGGCGCACTGCAATACTTCAGGGACATTGGAATGCACTTTATCAGCACTTTTAAACACTGCAGCTTTATGAGGGGAGTCTGAAAATGTATTTACCATTCCAGACTGTGCACAGATGTGCTTTTAATACAACATCCTGATGGGGTTTTCTCTCTTCTCATGACCCCTTGCTGTCCAGGCAAGGGTGCTTGCCTTTCCCTGTGTCACCAGATGCTCCAGAAATTCTTTCTGGAGCATCAACAACCAGAGATTTCCACGACTTGAGGCAGGTCCTTCACACCTTCTGATGATGTTCTTCCATGGCTGCTGTGAGGTTTGCTTCATGAGGTGACCACCCTTAGCTGCTGCACAGATGTTTCCTAACCCGTGTCACCAGTGTTTACATCTCTCCAAGGAGCTTCCTCCTGTGCACCAACTGCGTGTGCAGAGCTGTTGATTGCTCAGTGTGTGGCATAGCAGGTCATGCAGATTGCTGAGAACAGACAGATGATCTGGGACTCTCCTGGGCTCCTCCCAGGAGGCTGGAAACTTGTGGAAATGCCTCCTGTGTTACTGGAGTCACCATGTGCTCCGAGGCAGAGCCCTCAGGATGGCTCTCCTGATGTCAGGAGCATGTTTAGCCCCCAGCATCAGCCCTGAAACTGAAAGATGAACAATGAAAAATTCACCTTGGCTCTGCTGGTTGTAGTGGGTCAAGGGAAAGGAACCCTTCCAAACTGAAGGAGCAAAAGTAAAGAGCACAAAGGGCAAGAAAATAGCGGGGGAGCAGGAAGGAAGAAAAACCTGCAGAAAGGTCTTCCCTCAGGAAAAGCAAGAAGCACTTAAAGCTATTTTCTCCAATTGGATCTGCTGCTTTTACAGCTCCATTCACAGAAGCCATTTCCCAGCTATATTCTTCTATGTCTGTGTCATCTGCCTTCAATATTTACTGTTTATGCAGAGCCTCCCAGACGCTACACCAGGTGAGCTGCCAGGCCCAGCAAAGACAGATCCCTCTCTGGTGCCAGTTCTCTGTGTCTCAGAGAAAGCTGCTCACAGAGAAGTGGTTGTTAGCAGCCAGGACCTTCTGTAACACACAGAAAGGCATCACCTCGTCCAGAAGTTGGCATCTTATTCTAAGGCTGAACTGTGGGGTCACTCCCTCCATTTCTGGAGCAGGGCTCACACATGTCCCCACGGGGGTTGCAGCTGGTGCCCTGAGAGCTCAGCACCAACTTGGGGTGGACAAGGCCCACTGTGACCACTGTAGCTGACCACAAGCCAAGCAGCACAAGGCAGCATGTGAAACACATAAGGCCATCAAATGACAAGGATGTAAAATAAACTCATCAGGGACTGGCTCAGCAGGATCATGATTTGCTCCCCTGTGAAGATCCACCTGTACACTATTTAATCCCTAGAGCTGGGGCCAGCTCCCATTTGTGTCAAGAAAAGATTTTCCATTTACTTTAATGGACCTGGAACAGGCCCAGGCAGAGCTGTATAATCAGCAAGGGTTTTATTAAACAAGAGAAATTGCCTTCTCCTTGATTCTCTCCCACTCCTCTGCCCCAGCTGTGGGTCAGAATCTGCCACTCCTGCTTTGGAGACTGAGTCTTCTCCCAAGGAGCTGGGTGTTTGTTTCAAACCAACCAAAGTGGCATTTTCGGTGGGGGCCAAGATTTATCCATTGCCAGGGACAACAGCTTCAGATGATGAGCTGGACTATGCCTGACTCAAACCTTCCAACTCATTTTCTGAAGAACACCGTGTTGATTCTATACCCCTCTTAGTTTCTAAACTGGGAACTTCATACCTCTTATTTATATTTTCCTTTAAAAGCATTTCTTATCTTGGAGCAGTAGCAGGAGCCCAGACAAACACGAAAGTTGAAAAGACAACAGAAACATTTTGTGCCAAGGAAGGATGGATGTAAGCGAACCTGGCTCTAATAGCCATGGAAACAAAACACGCGCCGTATGAAAATGATTCACACTGTTTTGAAGGCTTTTCTGGAAGGCAATAACTCACTGCCTTGGAGGCAGCACAGCAAAACAGCACAACCAGAGAGTCAGGAGAGATGTGTCAGAGCAGGAGTACAACTTAGAACCACAGAATTGTTTGGTTTGGAAGGGACCTTCGAGACCCGTCTTGTTCCAGCCCCCTGCCAGGGGCAGGGACACCTTCCACCAAACCAGGTTACTCCAAGCCCCATCCAACCTGGCCTTGGACACTTTCAGATATAAGGCATCCATATGTCAAAGATCAAAGCCTGCAAGCTTTGGACAAAAGAGAAAATATGAAATAGATGTTAGAACATGCTCAGCTCACTTTCTACAGGTTCGTCCCACAGCATCAATCAGCCCCTGTCCCCCAGAGCCTGCTCCCCCTTACATGTGCATGTGTGGGATCTCCCTGGCTCTGACACTTCTCACACTAAATCCTCACCAAACAAACAAACAAGAACCACACACCCCTCCCAGCACACTGTAAAACACCTGAAACACAGTGATAGCATTTAATCCCCCTGGCAGCACATTACAGGGGCTTTCAAACACCGAACAAGCTCTGCACCACCACAGCCTTACTAGTGAAATTATTTATCAGGGGTTGATTTATAGAGTCTTTTACAAGCTTCATACTGGCTAATAATGGCCTGGAGGTCTCACATCCTCCAGGCTTGACGGATTCCATGTTTACAAGGCTGGGAGCTTGACTGCTGGAAGAGATTTGCAGTCTGGAGCCGTGCTGTCTGCCTGGCCCTGTGCAATGAGCACCATTTGGGCAGCAAGAACTGCACTGGGTGAGGGCTGGGCTGGGTGATGGGTGCTCCTGTCCCACTGGAAATGGGGTCCCACATGGCTCATCCCCTCACATCTCACAGGGTGTCGCGTGTTTTTCACCAGACATAAATCAGAGAGTGCTTGCATCCAACAGAGCTCCCACCTTAAGCAGATGTTGGCAAGGCTTTTTGGTGAAGTGTTTTCAGGCTGTGGTAGTCAGCTCTGGGCAACAGACACCCCTTTGGAAATTATTGGAAACTTTAGGAGTTTTATAGTGGTTAGCTGCTCAGGGATCCCAGCCCAGGAGGAACCTCTTCTCTCCATCGTCCATCAGTGCCTCTGTGGGATCTTTCCTTCAAATCCCCTGGGAGGTGCAGATAAACCAGGCCCAAGAAAAAGCACAGTTTGTTTATCGTAGCAGCCAGTTCACAGCAGAGATTAACAGATGGGAAACACTGCAGAATAAAAATGTTGTCGCTGGGTGACAAGCTGGTAGCTTTTCACTTGATGACCTAAAATATAGGTATGTTTATGACATTAGAGTGAATACACTGGGATTTGGGGCTTATAAAATAACACTCAGCTACAAATTGCATGGTAGCTGTAAGATTAAAAGTCCAGAGATGCAGGTAAGAGCTTCATTAGGGGGGTTCAGAGTGCATCTGTTTGCATAAGCCTATATGGAAATGTAAAACAAACACAGTGTGGAAGGTGAGAAAGCTTTTCTACAACTGCATTTTTTATTGACCATAACAGGAAAAAGCTATAAGGGAAAAGGTAAAAGCTTTTGCTTTGGAAAATGACTGCCAGCTTAGGAGAGATGTAACTGGCAGGCACCACTTAAGAGCTAAATGTATGAAAAGAACCTCCTGTTTCTAAATCTTTAAAAAAAAAAAAAGGAAGCAAAGAGGCACTCATGAGAGTGGCATTATATTTTTTCACTCTCATTTTTTTTCTTTTTTTTTAGAATGAGCTTTTTCTAGGCAACAATGAGAAGAGACCAAGTTCTTCCTTTCCTTTCAGCATCAAGAAAATTCTGCAGTGGGGAATGGACAGCCAACAGTGCCCAGGGCAGTTACTACCTGAACACAGGGAAGGAGGGAGTGTCCAGAGCTGCTGGACTTGATCCAAGGAGCAGCAAGCACCACTGCATGAAACGGCACGAGACAAGCAGCTGCAAACACGGGTGTGTTTTGGCACAGGTGTGGGCACCCGAGCTCAGCCGTGGCTCGAGAAACAGTGAAGTTTTCTGGTCTGTGCAAGGTCTGCGGCATCGGCTCTGGCAGCCCAGCACATCTACTTCAGCCTCAGAAGGGGAGGCTGCTGCTGCTGTGTGCTGTGCACAAGCTCCACAGCACCAGGAAAAACCAGTCCACAGCCTGGTTATGTCCCATGGTCACATGCACGAGTTCTATGGCTCTTTCACACCGCCAGGGTATCCGAAGGAGGTGAGCGTGCAAGTGCACCTTCCCCAGCCGGCTGGGCTGGTGCCAGCAAGGGGTGAAAGAAGTTTGTTTGGGTTACCTGCCTATGTGAGACACAACCCTCACTTTTGCCACCTGCCCAACACTGGCTGCCAAACAAATCACCGACACCAGGCACTCATGAGGCTTTGCAGTCCCACCCCCACACACACTCTCTGCTTTTGTTACCAGCAACAGCATTTCGTATTAATCGCAGGAACCAGATGGCCCCAACGTGAAGCCGGAGCATGGCAACCTCTGTTCTTTCCATTTTCTAAACTTTCCCTTGAATCCATTATTCATACAGGTCATTCTCCTGCAAGGTTAAGTGAAAACCACAGCGTGTTTCGTACCTGCCAGAAGAAATTAGAGCTTTCATTGCACAGCGTTCAGACACCCTTCCCTTTCTCCATGGGAAGTCACAAAATTATCACCAAGCTGCTTAAGCGTGACAGCAGAGAGGATTTGGAAGTGACATTTAGGAGCAGGAGAGTTAAATATGTTTACTGAAAGCTCATTCAAACAAGAAAAAGTAAGATGGTTTAAGTTGCTGAGTAGAAAGTGCTGGTTTTACAGTACAGTCAGCAGGTGAGGTGACATTTTCTAGGAGACTGGAAAGTGCTTTGAGCCAACATATGGCACATGAGAGACGATTGAGTTCAAGAGATTTAGGGACTTTGGAAAGACTGGTTGACTCAAATAACTTCTGTCTTGTTTGACAGCCAGAGGGCATTGAAGACCAAAATTTTATAAAGCTGAGAGATCTTGGGGATGCAAAAGACACTCCATCAGGTGAAAGAGCTCTTCATTTCATACCTTTTGTGAGTGTACAGAGGCTTCTCCAAACTCACAGCTCTGCCACTGGTCTCCTTCAAACCCAGTTTCTAATACTGTGTCTTCCTTCTAATACCAGGTAGTGCTCAGTCCACTTTCTACTACCACAGGTGGCTTTCCTTCAAGTCACAAGCTCTAGAAATGTCAGTGCCATGCTCTCATTTTGGAACTGCTCACCAAGTGCTTAAGAGCAGTGTCCCAGTGATGCCTTAGGTTTTAACTCTTGTATTTTTCAAACTTCTGCATTCCCAGTGTATGACTCTGAGCTGCCTTGCAGCCTGGCAGCTGCTGCTCTCTCATGCTCACACAGACATAACAAAGCCTCTCCAGGCCTGCTCTCCAAGGACACCCAGCCCGTCCCAGGCCCAAAATGTGTAACCCAGCACCTTGAGAAGGGGGGTGAGCTGAGGGGCAGTTCCATCATTAGCTGAAGTTTAATTGGCCAATTTATGCTGATCTGCAAATGGACCAAACCTGTAACAGTGTGAAGAACTCGTGAGTCGGGGTCCATCTCGGGTGTAGCCTTTGGCCTGCCCAGGGTGTGCCTCTGAAGGCCTTTCCAATAAATATCCACCTTTATTCCCTTACCCCTGTCTAGTCTCTGTTGGCCTTTTAGGCATCACCAGCACTCACCATCATGATTCATGGGCAGAAGAAGCATCTAGGACCCAAACTTCCTTGTTTTCCTTCCATATTTACATGAAAACCAGTCCTGAAATAAAAATCTCTGCAATATCCTGGTCCCATCTTCTGCTTTCTGGGCAACACTCTCCCTTGCCTGCAAATCCTAAGAGAGATGCTCTTGGCTCCCATCCCTTTGCCCACCTCTTCTCTGTGAGCTCTAAGCACTGAGGTTATTTTCTTCCAAAGCTCAAAACTTCATGGAGGCCTAAGAAGCTGAAATAGGTACTTTGCTATTTATTGTCAAAAATGAGAAAGGGAACTGGAGCCAATGCTCCCAGAATTCCCAGAAGCCGGAGTTTGCTGGAGGCATTGTCAGCTCTGAGGTCCTCTGGCAACACGGCACAAAACAGCTATTTGCACATGGGGTATATAATCAGGAGTTTCATGAAGAATTTAATTAGAGTCCTTAAACTAATGGCTGGGAATAGCTAAGTGTGAGATGATCAAGAGAAAGTGATAGGTTATTTGTTTTCCTGCAGAGACTGCTCTGTTCCTTCTCTTGGTAATTGGAATTAGTGGACTGGAATTAGTGCAGCATGCAAGCCCACCAAAGCAGGATATCACTGTTACTTCCAAACAGGCTGAATTTTAAAAGGTGAACCCAAGACTTGAAGCTCTGGCCAATGTAGACACAAGAGTCCTGTTGCAATATTCAGGGAATGACAACAATATGTTGGGGTTTTTGTCTCCTATTGTCTATCTTGACCCTGGAAGCATAGCTGAAAGGATTAAACCTTAGAGTCCATTTCTGTTTTGCCAGCTTTCCAGGAAACGTTTACTTTTGATTTCATGGTTCTAAACTCAATCTGTCCTCAGTGTACAGTTCACTATAAAATGAGGATAAGAGGTTCCTACGCTATTAAAAAATTATTTGGGGGAACAAGAGAAATGGAAGACAGATTTTTTAGTGGATACAAACACTTCAAAAGCTGAATAATCTTCTTAAAGGACCGGACTGCATCCTGGTATCCTGTTTTCCCACCTGTGATGGGAGTAGAATTTGATCTTTGAGCTCTGCTGCATCAGTCCAAGGACTTCTCAGAGAGGAGGGAAAGGCAGCACTGGGGTCAGTGGCTGCAGCCTGGTCCTTCTCCCAGTTACTGAATGCTGGGATGAACATTTCTTTTACCAAGAAGGATCCAGGACAGGAAATACCCCTGTGGGAACAAATTCCAGCTGTGCCATGATACATGCGAAGCACTCAGTATGTCAGGGAACATCAGAGGCTCATTATTTCCTTTCATCTCAGAAAGGAGGGGGATTGCATCCCCTGCAAGCCTCACCTTCTTCAGTCCATACTTGCATCCTCAGTTATCTCCAGGGACACACTGGAAGTGAAATCTGTCCTCTGAGGTGTCACAGAGGACACCTGCCCTGACACCAGGGATTTCCACCAGGGTAAGGGACACTGGGGCAACTATGAACTAACAGCTGTGGTTTTTCACCCTAACAACCAGGGCTTCCATCCCAGACCATGCAGACCATATGGTGTGGAAAGAAGAGCAAAAATCCACCTTGGTCACACTGACTAAACTTACAAAAAGCTGAGCCTATGTTTCTCTAGCTCTAAAGTGGAGATAGTGATGTCTCTGAGTGCATTTTGGCCAGAACAGAGGTACCAGCCATTTCCTACAACCTTGCCTTGAAACCATAGACTGGCTTGCAACCCTACTGTCAAACAGTTCTTTGACTACCAGCTCCCAACAGGACTTCTGGGATCCTCATTTGTGGGACAGGAAGACAGCTCATTTTTTACTGCACTCCCTACTGTAAGAAGGGATTTATCCAGAGTGCATTTACACCACCACCACAGCCCAGGGTGTGCTGAGCCTTGACTCTGAAGTGAGACGAGCAGTGAACCCTGCCATGGCCAGGCTGCTGGACCCCAAGCTGGGTAGGGAAGAGCCAAGTGAGACAAGCCCTGCCCAGGCCACACGTAGCAGAATTTGACCCTGGGACACACCACCATGGAAGGTACCACAAGGCTGGTTTCACTCCCTGGAGCAATCATCTTTGAGCCCCTCTTTCTTTTCCATCTCAGCCCTTCACATGCTGGTGCCTGGAGCAGAGGCACAGGCAGAAGTCCTGGCATCATGGTCTTGGAATGCCTCAGCACAGAGAAGGAAGCAAACACCAGCTAAACAGAGAAATGGAGTTCAGGCACAATTTTCATTGTGGAGATTGAGAGCTAAGAGCAAATCAAGGGGCTGCTGCGTGAGACTTTACCACGCAACAGCAGTTTACCTGCTCTTGGTCCCCCACTGATAGAAGTGAAGAGAATTACTGTTCTGTCACAAGCTAAAAATATCACACTGAGACTCACTGGAGTTCACCTTCTTGAGAAGAAGAGGGTTTTCAGCAGCCTCTCCTAGACTATGCTGTCAGGTAAAGCAACAAACCTGAAATGGCAGCTAGAAGTCAAACGCAATTCTGAGTGAAAGGAAAGGAGGTGTGTTCCAAAGAATGAAGGCAATTAACCATTTGACACAGCCACCAAGAAAAGACGTGAATCTCTTGAGAGTCTTCAAGTGAAGATTTTTTCTGGTGGTGGGCAATGGCCAAACACTGGTTCCCAACATGACCCCAGTGACCAGTGGGTAACTTTCACAGTCCCCACTAGGCCAATGTTTGATCAAGAGGGTCCCTTACACAAAACAAAGAGGTGACACCTGTCCAGGAAGGCCAGTTGGTGCCCTGACCAGCTGGTGGAAGCACAGAATAACAGAATAGTTGAGGTCATAGGGGACTTCTGTAGGTCAGTCCTTGCTCAGGACAAAGCCAGCTTAGATCAGGCTGCACAGGGCATTTTTCTAGCACAATTTTTAACTCTAATTTCCAAGGACTGAAATCCATGCCTGTGCCAATATTTGATCATTCTCAGTGCAAAAAATTCCCCTAAGGCCAAATCAGACTTATCTTTGTTGGACCTTCTGGCCAGAGGAAGCAACTTGGAAGCCTGAATTCTGTGTCACTGCTGCTGGAGATCAGCTCAGCTCCGAGGAGCATCGGCGCGGTCGGGTTTGAGCTCCGGCATGAGGCGAGGGAAGGGTCTTGCAGGACCACGCCAGCTTCCCTCTCGTGCCTCCCCCGAGGCTCCCCAGCCCTTTCTGCTGATCCCAGCAAGCTGTTGTGTGGTCTGTGCAGGGAGGTTGCAGTCTGCCAACACTTTGCTCTTTTCGGCTGGTTTAATTATTCTCTCATAATAACTCTTCCCCTTCCTCTATGAAGAACAGATGATCAACATGGACTGCATGGCGTTTCAAAGGCTGCTGTGTACGTCGAGGGAGCGCTTTCCAGCCACCTAACCCCACCTCCCCCCAGATCTGTGGGGGCTGAGCTCGCTCCACCGGCTCCAGAGCCCCGACTCCAACAATGGCAGTGCTGCCAACGCCGACACTGAGCTAAATGCTTTCCATGTTGGGGCACAAGTAACAATAGTCAATATTTTGGTGAGGCTGAATTACAGGCAGCAGTTGCAACAGCTGCCTTCAGTTTTGGCTCCAACACCCTGCTCCCCAGTGAGGTAGAACACACCATTTGATGAATTCCACACTCTGTTCTTCAGTTACAGTTTATTAAAAAATGGATTAAAACATTGGCACAACAGTGGCCGCAGGAATATTTTTCCAGCAACATCATCCCAGAAGGCTTTGGAGATGCAGAATTGTGTCTAAATTGGGACACCATTCATACATGGTTTGAACTGGTGTTCAGGAAGACAATGCTCACTGTTAAAGGAGTCTTTTATTACAGAAGAAAATAAATCTCTGTCCTCTGTAGGCTGTTGACATACACCATTACAGACATGGCAAAGTCTGAGAAGCACCTTTTGAGATTTGAAATCAAAGAACAGAAACCAGTAAGACTGGGAAGACAACAGCTGGTAGACATCATGTGTGAGCAGCAAGATCTGCAAGGAGTTCGCAAGTTACTCTTCCCATTGTGCTGCCCGCATGCAGAATTTAAGGCAAGTTGTGCCAGCACTGAGTGGCCCTTCCAGGGGACACACATTGCCTATCCCACATGGATGAATCCTGTATCCCATTTTATAAGCCGCCAGCTCATGGCTTTTACAGAAAAAGTGAGACTGGGTGAATGTGATCCTGGCTTTAACATCATGGAAAAATCATCAGGAGCAACTGAGTTAGCTCCACGCAGTGTCATGACAAGTTATAATTGAGGAGGAGACAGGGAAATGGTGGGAGCTGAAGTCAACAGAAGCCAAGAGGCAGCAACAAACTCTCGTTTTGAGCTGAAATTCTCCTTGTTCACCCCCTCACTCTTCCTGCTGAGCATGCAAAATGGTTCAGGGGATCTTAGCCAAACCACTTGGTGCGAGTGAAGACACAGGGCAGAGACTGAGCTTTCAGAGCTGTGGGTTTGACCTCTGATGCACTGGGGAAGCCCAAGTTCAGCTGTTTGCTTGTGTGCCAAGCCAATAATCTGGATACTGTCAAAGAAGTGAGAGCACTCACTCCCCTTCAGCCCAACATTTCCCAGCAGCTGAGATGCTCCATCCTTTGGACCACTGCAAGAGAGGGATGGGAAGAGCATTCCTGCACACAGCACTAGCTATCGTGGGCATCAATTTCTACTTTTTATAAGGCAGCTGCATCTCTCCAGTGCCATTCAGCCAGGGACAGAGACTGAAGGGTTAAACATTAATCCAAATATACGCCAGAATTCAAATTAACTAGCCAGTGTGAAAAGGAACTTGAGCTTCCACATGGATTTAAAATACTCCCTGTGCAGCTCATCCGCCGACGTGGCCGCAGGACTCCGCGGAGCTACTGAAGCGTGCTGGCCATTGTCCTGTGGCCAAACCTCCTGGAGGACGTTCGCTGTTTCTCTTTCTTCCTTGGTACAACTCCCAGCTTCCCCCTGGGAAGGAGAAAAGGCGCCTAAAGAAGAACATTTCGTGGAACTGTGCTGCAATGTTTGAAAGCTGTGTGGCGGCCGCTCGCTGGCAGGCAGCAGGCGTGTGCTGTGGTTGGCCACAGAGGCTGTGGGCATTAATGAGGTGACAGTGGCAGTGAGAGGGTTTGCAAAGCACTGGACGTGCTCCAGGGCTGGGCAGAGGAAGGCCACCCCTGGCAGGCTTCTTTTTGGGACTTACAACTTTATCCACAATCCCCTGCGGGAGAGCCTTCACCAGCCTGCCCCCTCCACCATGAAACGAGGAGTTAAGGCATCAGCCTGGCTCCTCCTGCCCTCCCCACTTGTACTTTCCATTTTCATCAGTAGCATACATAGACATGTGCTAACACCCTGTTCTCTGGGGAGCTGGCCTGGATTTTCCAAAGTCTGTCCTCACACCAGAGCATGTCAGAAACCACTGGCAGATGTGCGGAGGAGTGGGAGGGAAGGGAAAATTATTTTGAGTTTCATCTGCCTTTGTGCTTTTGTATTTGCTGTAAGGGTGTGCAAGCTGGGCTCAGTCCCATCGACATACTACTTAAAGTGAGATTAAAAACATTTTATATATTTTCAACTGCACTTGGTTCCACAAAGGCTCCCAACCCAGTCTAAGAGCCCTGCTCCTGTGTTGCTTTGGAAATCAGCTGGGACACAAAGGATCTTTATTCTGATGCTGTGATGTGTCCCAGAGCTGGATTGACAAAACATGCTATCTTCAAAGTGAGTAAATATTTTCTTGGAATGGGTACCACGGGAGTCCTTTCAGCATTCCATCCCCAAACCAGACAGATGTGCACACAGCTGCTTCAGTAGCTCAGTACCAACCTTCAGAAAAGGCAGATTTTTGAGAGCTGCTGATGCTGAAGACAAGTCAGCTTGAAAACAGCCAAAAGAGAAATGAAGGGAACAGCACTAACATCCGAGAGACTGATCCCACCCTAACCAAGCCAGCCACGCATCAGAACTATCCCAGCTCTGCTAACCCAGCTCCTGCCAACAGGTCAGCCTCTATTTGCTGAAATCAGAGTCTGCTGGAGCCCAGGCCCTTCCCTGGGAGCAGCATGAGGGCACAGACATCCCTCCCACCTGGAACAGCTCCTCTTTCTGACAGATGCACCCAGCCCAGACTTCCAGATGTGTCAAGCAGAGCTTGATCACACGGACTTCCTGTGATGGGAACAAGGGCTTTTCATTACTGTATGAGGAGAGAAGTAATTTGCTTTGCATGCAGCTTCAGCTACATCAGGCCACACATGCAGAAGCTCGGGGTTTACATTAGCATAACTACACTGGCTTTTGCCAGACCATAACAGATGTCCCCCATGTCTGTGGCAGGTTGAGTGCAAGTAGAGCCCCCAAAATAGCACAGATCTTTAGCAGTCAGAAGGACAAACGTTAATTCTTCCAGTCCATTTACCATATGTTCTATTTTGGTGTGTAGCATCCTTCAGTAGAGAGGAAAAAAAATGTTATACGCTGACATAGGCATTCATTATAAATATTTCAAGTCTGTCAGTCAATTCCCTTTCATCTCACCACTGAAGGGAGCCTTCATCTGTACAGGGGACCTCACTCAGAGCCTGATGTGAGTGTGGGACTGGCAGTGAGAAAACACCTGCAAGTGTCCACACCTTATGGGATCTCTGCTTGGAAAGGGGAGCATTTGCTGTGTAAAGGTGCAGTTGCTGAGAAGTAACACAGTCTTTCCAAAGGGGAGGAAGCTCCAATAAAAACAGTTCCAACCCAGAATATGCAAGGTGGTATTTTGTCCTGGGGGCAGGCTACAGTTGCTGCTGCACTGCCTGCATGTTCCTCATGTCGCAGCTGAAAATAGCTGCCCAGAGGAGCTGTGGGCAGAACCGTTCAAGGCCAGGATGGGGCAACCTGGACTTGTGGAAGGTGTCCCTGCCCATGGCAACGGGGTTGGAACCGAAAGACCCTTGAGGTCCTTTGCACCCCAAGCCATTCTATCATCCTGTGATAGCACAGGAGACCAGAGACTTGTCCCACCACAGTGTTCTACTGCCGCTATACAGGCACGGTGACATTTCTCTAGTTTGAAGGTTTTAGAGGGGTGTTTCTCCATTTCAGTTCCCCCTAAATTATCCACACGGGAGACCTGACCTCTGCAGGAATTTGCTTTCATATCAGAAAGCCCATTAAGGCATTCCAGCCTTTCAAAAGCCAGCTCTGCCCTTGTCTCTGCAGCTCGCAGCACTGACTGCACTGCCAAGCAATGCAGCAGGAAAATGAAACCCTGACACTCACATCAAGGAAAGCTGAAGTCCCCAGAAACACAGACATCCCAAATCAATACCAGCAGACCCATTTTATGTGCAGAAGATTTCCTCCAGGCAGGCAACAAGTGAAAGATGGACATTTTCATCTCACAGGGCTATTCATCCCCAGCCTTAAGCCTCAGCTTCACAAATCACTGCACAGCAGTGGAGCAGAGCCCAGAAGCATCCCTTGAGCTGGAAGCAGTAACAGGAACGATGCCTCCCTTTACATTGACCTAAATCTCAGATCCTCACAGCTCGTGCTTGCTGCACACCAGGGGAATGTGCACGGGCAGCTGCCACAGCTCGGCTGTGGCTCAGGAAGCTACATTTTCTCCTCATGGGCCATTCACAGGCAGAGTTTTCAAATGCACTTACTTTGCTGTACAAAATCAAAGGAAGCAGCCATGATCCAGCAGGTGCTGTCACCAGTGTCCTGCCTCCTACTGAAACAGCAGGCGCAGAGAACAGCTTAGAAATTTAAGATTAGCTGGATAATGAATGATTAATAAATAGCTCACCTAATAAAGAAGATTATTCTTCACTTAGCAGCTGTTATCTGACCTCCAAAAAGCTTGGTGAGTTATAGCTTGTGTACCACTAAGTCAAATAAGTCCTTTCTCTCACATTTTACTGTTTCTATTTTAACCCCTCTCAGCACTGCCCTCCATGATAGTGTCTGGCACTATGGGCAGATATTCCCTTGCACCTGCAGTGATGCCAAGCCCACTGAGGCAAGAACAGATCTCTGTGTGAGGCTGGGAGAGGTGCACACCTCACAGCAGAAATGTCACTGTGAACAATCTACAGCCCTTCCTCCCACCGAGTTTCTCTCTCCCACCATTCTCCTGACCACAGCACAGCTCTCTCCCACTTTATAGGAGCAAGAAAACCTCAGTCTCCAGCAAGGCAGTAGGAATTTCCCTGCCATTGCCAGCTGTGACTTTCTCCATCAGTGTTTATAACCACTCACAGTCCCAGATCTGTAACAATTCCTCCACTCAAATCATCATTCCAAGTCCAAGTGACACCCTGGGCTCTTTGCTGCTGACTGCAGCCCTCGAGTGCAGTCCTGTGCAGGCAGCCCTGTGCCCTGCCGAGGACTGGGACCAGCACAAAGCCTGCTGATCACATCCCAAACACACCACAAGAGGCTGGAGACCCCCTTACTTCTCTGAGCCATCCACCTGTCATGGGAGCAGCCACCATCATCCTGGGAGAAGAGCTTCTCCTCATTCATGGGTGTCGTGCCTTCCCTCGGAAGGGCTTTTCTCACCACATAGGAGGTGGCACACAAAGCTGGGTGATGGCAAACTTTTCTGTCTCTGGCAACAGGAGAGGATGCAAGTGAGCAGGAGCCCTCCACAGAGCCTTCCCCAGCACACAGGCCCACGCTGATTGCAGTCAGGGCAATGAGGGGCCCAGGCTGTAATGAGCATCTTCCAGCGAGATAAGGTAAATTCATGCCACAGTCCTCCAACTGAATAGCTGTAAATACAGTCAGGGCTGGATTTCAGCCAAGGCCGTGTTCAGCTGACAACAATTTACAATTAGGCATGAGGCTCGGTTTTGTTTTAAATGGTGAGACTGCCTCCCCAGGGCTGTGGGGGATTTTCCATCAGTGTCATTATTTAAACCAACGTGGGATGTCATACAAGATGAGAGAAATGACGTCGGATTAGTCAATCCCTTTTTGGCTGTATAAACCACTACCTCAGATACTAAAGGCTCATGCAGAGGGCTCTCATGGGATAAGAGCAGAACCTTGTTTTCTAAGAGTACCTCTCTAGTCCACATGACTAAATACCAGGAGGGCCTAGGGAGCAAATGGTGTAATTGATTCATCAACCCCTTGGCTTGCCAAGAGTTTCTGGCTGTGGCACAGCCACGTCTCAGTGCAGTCCTAATGCTGCCAGAGTGGCTTTGGGCTCACCTGGGCTTTTGATACCAGCCTGGTGGGATTCTGCAAGTCGTAGTGAAGAAAGAAGAGAGCTTTGCACGCCCAGAGCAGCAGACCCAGGCTGCTCCAGCGGCCTTTCCTCGAGGAATCTTGTGCTACTGGCAGGAGGAGAAAGGAGTCCCCACTGCTAAGGGTAAGGGATGGGGCAGCACTACTAATACATCACAGGGATGGACCAGACACTGTGTCCCAGAGCTCCAGATCAGGGCTCACATCAAGGGGAGAAGAGGGAGGAACAGGGTATTCCACCCAGCCCTGCTAGATCCAAAGCTTTTGTGTTTGCCTCCACTGAGTTATTCATTTTGGCTTGCAGTCACTAGCGAGGCTAATCAAAAAAAGCAAACAAATAATCTCTTGTTTGCTTCTGCAAATCCTATGGCCCCCTCTGGAAACACACACACGAGTGGTTGTCCCAGCCCCCAAGGCCTGCTTTCACCGCTGATCCCCCCAACCCTGCAAACCTCCCAGCACTGGTACGCTCCAGAGCTGTGTCCAGCAGCAGCCCCTCCATCACCACCACTGGCATTCCAAGCTGGGACCAAGGAAGGTGCTGAAGGTGTCCTGGAGGCAGAGCACATTCTCATCTGTCCTTCCTCAGGGGTCAGCAAGGACCAAAGCCAGCAGTGCTGGAGGAGGCAGAGGCCCCAGCTTGGCCCTGGTCCCAGCTGAAGACATGATGCAGTGAGCACATATCCTTCTAGAAGGGGTCAGTCAAGTGCCTCCCACTTAATATTTAGAAGCTGTTTCTGTTTTCAACCCAGGGTCTCTGGGGTTCTCATGGCTCACAGCACACCAGACCACATTCACATTTTTTAGATGTGTATAAATGTTAAAAATAACCTGCCAGGTTTCTCTCAAACAGGGATGAGATAAGGCTTCTGAATAGCCCATTGCAACTACATATCAACTTGCTGTGATCCTCAGGGAAGAAGGGAAGGATAGGGGAAAGATGGAAAGGTATTTCTAATGGAAAAAGTGATGAAATCAGCCTTTTCCCTCCTCACCACTTGATGTTTTACTGCAAGATCTCAAGAGCTGAAGAGCTGAGTAACAGGAACAAGTCCATAAAAGACTCAAGGAAATTCCCATCAGTGCTGAGCAAGGGGGGCTGCTCAGAAGAGGCAGAGCATTACCAGGATATGAATCTCAAGAGATGGGACCTGACTGATAAAAAGGAGGGGGAAAGAAGATGTTCCTGTTGCTTGAAGAGATGCCAGGCAAGGGCGTTACAGTCGTGGTTCTACCTGTCCACCACTGCTGTCCATGCCAGAGCTCTGGAAAGATGAGAGGGTGGATCAGACAGACACAAAACTGTAATGGCAGTCAGAGAAAGACACAGTGGCCTTGAGAAGGTGGTGCCCAGGCCCCCCACTCTGGGTCTGGGTGGCAGCTGGGTCCCTTGGCTTTGCACACACCTGGGGGACAGAGCTCGGTGACAGCCACTCTGCCAGACCCACCTGCAAGGTCACTGAACCTGGATTTTTGGGAGTCACGTTTTGATGTATTCTCTGGATAACTGAGGAAGGGAATAGCTGTTGCCCCTCCTGCTACAAAGGGATATCTGCAAGTTGAAGGGGGTCCGGGAACTGGGTTTTCTGGTTAGACTGGGAATTGTTTTTTAGGGGAGCTCAGCTTCCACCATTTCTATATCACTATTCCTCCAATAAATTTCATTGCCAGCTGGACCAGGCTTTAAGATACCAGGCAACAGCCTGGGTGCATTTCTGCATTGGAAGCCTGACTCTAGGGTGATGTGAGAACAGGGAGAAAGTGAAGGGCTATGCCAAAATGACGCATACAAGAAACAGGAAGAGTGAAGAGAGTGCATTTCTGGGTATTGCCTCATGCTTGTATCAGCACAGCCTGATCCAGACCCTCTTCCTGACCTCACACTCTTTGTTCCCTCTTGCAAGTCCCACCAGCACATGGCTGGTGGCCCAGGAGCACATTCAGGGGCAGGGTGCTCCCAGCAGCAGCTGCCTGTCAGCGTGATGGATCGAGCAAGGCAGCGGCATCGACCGCAGCCAAGTTCAGGCATGTGACAGAAATTCTCGGAGCAGGGGCCAACGTGAGACTGTCTGAGCATTTCAGAAGGTGGCCTTGGAGAAACAACCCCACAGACCCACCGGGCTGCAGAGCCATCCAGTGCTCGTTTGTTTAATTGGGATGTATTTCTCTGCTCGCCAAGAGAAAGTTTAGAGGGTGTTTTCTTTGTATTGGCTGGGAAGATGAGAATTTGTGGAGGATTAAAAACGAGGAAGGAAGTTTTGTGGTTTGGTTTTCTTAGGGCTTTTTCCCTCCCCCCCCCAATTTATTTTTCTTTGATTTTGGTGAGATAAATCCCCTCTCATCCCCCCCACCCCCAGACAGACGGAGAGGGAGCAAAGGACAACAGACACGGCGGAAAAGGAACTCATCTAGTGACAGGAGAGACAGGGGCAGGTCAGGCCCAGACTTTTCAGGAAAACAAAAATGCTCATGGGCCCTCTAGACCAGAAAGAAACAATTCTCTTCTCCCCACTGCCATGTCCTTGCTCAGCACATCCTCCCCCAAAATGTGACAGCTTGGAGAGGGGCCAGTCATTGCCTGATCGGAATTCAGCAGCATCACCGCGGCACGTGGGGCACGGAGGCAGCGAGCAGGGAGGCACCACACGGCTCTGTCCTTACATGTGCCCTCTGCAGCCCCTGCCCACCCCCTTCCTGGTGTGGTCAAGCTGCTGGCACAAGACACGGACCACAGATGGCCCAGAGGGGCATGGGGACATGGGTGATACTCAGTGCTGAGTTTGCACGCCAGCCCCTGCCAGCTGCAGCATTCGGGACTTGGAAAAGCGAAGGGAGGGGATGGATGCAGAGATCATCTGAGCTGTATGAATCCCCCACAGCTCTGAGGCCAGCAGCTCAGTCCCCAGGTTTCTTCTTCCCTTCCCAGATCTGACTCAGTGTCAGCTCCTCTTCCTCACTTCTGCACTGGGTGGGAAAGCAGAGCAAGCAGGAGGGAGGAGAGGAAAGATCGCCTGTGCCAAAAATATTTGCACACTGACATGGGACACACACAGACACACAGCTGCAGGATCTGGGCAGTTTTAGGCCAGAGGACTCCTCGTGGTAGGTCCTGCTCATGGGGCCAAGCACTCGCTGCTCTTCAGTGCCTTGTGGAGGGACTGCCTAGGACACTTTTCTGTGCCCTCTCTGCCGGTACAGGTGTAAAAGCAGGAACAGAGCTGTAGCTGATTTCTGTGTGGCAGAAACAAGGACAGATAGAGCCGGTCACAGCATCATCTCTCACTGGCATCTCAATGGCATCATGAAAAGGTGTGCCACCCTCTTTGCCCTCTGGACTCTCAGTGCCAAAAGGGACAGAGGGGACCTTGCAGCTCAGCAGGTTTCTATGGGCTGGTGGTGGCCCACAGGAGCCCTGCACAACAGCACCGAGTTTTCCAAGCATCCTCCTCCCTGTGCTAGGGACTGTGGCTTCAAGGTCAGAGAAGGTCAAATGCATCAAGTCCAATGCAACTGGTTAAGATGTCTCCCTATCTTGCTCTCTCCCACTCCTGACTCCTGGATTTCTGACACTGCCTCTGTACTCGCTTCTATCTCAGGGATGGACCAGACTCTGTGGGTGTTAGGCTCTTCATCTCCTTCCCTTTGTCCTCATCTCTTCTTGCCTCTTCAGCTGTCATCTCTATCTCATCTCTCATATTCTTCAGGCACAATTACTGCCAGAGTCCCTGTCCTCCAAGGACCCTTCCACCCTAGATTTGTTCCAGTCCAGCTCCCAGACAAGTTTTCCAGCTGCATCCTCCCCACCACTTTGAAATGGCCAGCTGTGCTCCTCATTTTCAAGCTTTTCCCCCTTTGGCCTTATGACTTGTATCTCTCCTTTTCCCCCTCCAACTTCTCAGCCCCTCCCTGTGCTCCCCAGGACTGTGCTGTGAGCAGTGCCAGGTCCCTTCTGAGACTGCCCCTCACCAAGATACCCTCAAAAAGGCATGAATAAGGCTAGTCATGTGCTAAAACCTCATTATTTCATTGCACTCCTCACTCTGTCTGCCACCATCTGAGGGCTCTTGTCTTGAGCTGTGATGGGGCTGCTTTCTGGCACACAAACATCCTTTCATTTGGAGCAGCCCGTGACGGGGCCTCTTCAGCATGAGAATTGTGTATAAATAGCTCACAATGCACCTCACCCTGTGATCACTGCAGGGACACAATTAATGAACAAGCCCGTGGTACATAAAGGTGCATTCAGACTGCGAATATCACACGCATTTCAAAAAATGGGTTATTCTGTGTTATCTCAGCGCCAGAGACTGGTGGGATTTGCTTTCTCAGGCTCTTTCCAACAGCACTGTCCGTGGCCCTCCAAATATCCATCAGCCACTGGTATGAAGCCGTAGGTTGCTGTTACAAAGGAAAATTTGGATTCAGCAGTAATTTTCGTGGATGTAGTTGCAATGAAAGTCGGTTCAAAGAATCAGAAATAGAGAAAAAGATCAAGATGCATCAACTGTTCCTCTTCCCAGTGATAGCCCATTTGTTTTCCCTGCCCTGTGGCCTTCTACAAGAGGAGGCAGGATAGACCCTCTTGTCTAAAACAGCTGCCTAAACCACCGTGCACAAGGCTTATCAGAGTCAGGATCAGTGCAAGCCCAAATTATTGCACACTGAAAAATATTTAACATTTTATTGTAGGGAGAGGGGTCAGCCTCCCACTGCTTGATGAACCCTCAAGTACATCCTGCCAGCAGCTGTAGAACTAATTACAGCCCCACGCCCACCCCACGGGACCTCATTCCTTTTCCCAGAAATGGGGGAGAGGTCCCTGCTCATACCAGTCTCCCCATGTAGGAATTGGGCTTGGTTTGTTTTCATGTTCTGCATATAAACAAAGAGCTAAGACCTGAGAGTCCATCTGAAAAAAAAGAAATTGGAAGTAGTCAATGTGCAGAAACTCCATTAAAATTTCAGTAAAAGTTTGTTCTGCCTCTTTGTTAGCCTCTTTCCAGTTTTGTTTTGAATGGAATTTCTCCCAGTTTTAAAATCACATTCTCTAGGACAAAATGAAGGAGAAGGGAGCCCCAGTTACACGGGTTTAAGTGGTGCCTCAGGAGCATGTTACTTATCAGGTGCTGGAGACATGTGCAAGAGGAAGAAACAGGCTCCGGATAAAAAAGTTTTGAGGCTTGGGGAGGAACCTGTGAACCCCTTCTGTGGGATCTGAAACAGATAGCTTAGGAAACCAGCAAGTGATGTGGGTAAGGTTCCTTCAGAGGTCCTCACCTTGACAGAGATGTGGCAGGTTTCCACAGAATGATAATTGCTGTCCTTTCCAGCCCCAGGGACCTCTCGGGGCCCCTCAAGCGCTGTCTGCTGGCGCTGTGCCATGCCATAAGCACGCATATCTCAGTTCACACACTCTCCACTGCAAAGTTTCCACCACTCTGCCATGCAAACACCTAAAGAACAGGCTCCATGTGCCGGGAACCACTGGGTCATCGTGGCAGATGAGAGAAAATGCAATGCCTGGATGTGTAAATAACCTAATTCCTGTGCCATGGCTCACCGACTCTGCTCCGGGGCCTCAGCTCAAGGGGCTGATCCTGCTGCCCCGAAGGGCAAGCAGAGGCACTCATGGGGATTGCAGGATGGCAAACAAAGTACAGCCTCAATTAAAACTTAACAACTGTCCTTCCCGAGAACGAGCCAAGGGCAGCTCCCCTTCTTGGACACCATTTGTGGGTGGCAATCAGAGACCATGGGTCCTCCCACTGGGACCAGCCCCAGGCGAGGTGGTGCTCCAGGGAGGAATCTCTCCTGCAGACCAGTGAGTTCAACACAGTAATTGCCTCCTCATCACCACCCCCAAAGAGCTCACCATGCAGCCTGAAGAGCAAAAGGGACCCTTAAGGGTAGAGGGGATGTTCTCTGAGCCCCAGTGTGCATCCACATCTGACAGAGAGCAGGAACCAGTGATCCCAGCACTCAGTAGGGTCCCAGCATTGCTGTTTCCTTCCCTGCTGTGCTCAGTGCAAAGATTAGAGCTCCTGGGATTCCAGGTGGGGGTCAGCAAAGTGCTGTTGGATATAACCACTCTTCAGTACCATCTCCCTCAGAAACGTGGGCACACTGCCTCAGCACGCAGGGTTTAATTTGTGTGAGGTGACTGACGCCGAGCCCACCGCACAGCAGGAATTTTTAATGTTATTGTTCTGCCTCAAAAGCGTGAGATTAAATTTCTGCACCTCTGTTTCTCTAAATGTCCCTCATGCTCAGGGAGCCTTTTCCCTTATGCATTATGCACCTTTGCAGCCTGCAGGGGCTGCGAGCAGAGCTTTGCCAAGCCTGTGCTCCAGGAACTGGAAATTGTTTACCACTGGCCACAATGCCTATTTCACACCCACACCAGCAGCTCGGATAGAGGCTGTTGATAAAATATTCTTTACGCACTACAGAGAGCTTTCTTTGATGGCCCAGCTGTGAGAACATTTGCAAATGTTATATATCATATGCCTATTAGACATGAGTGCATTTACTGAATTTTCAAAGAGGTGGCTTAACTGGAGAAATACCAGTGTGACAAAATTACTGCACCATTTTTTAGGGTTTTGAGCACATCAGGTTTAAAGCACAGGTGCTGTTCATCCAAGCATATGAAGGTGATGAAATCCTGTTCACATCACACACTCCAAGAGTCTAAGGCCAGGATGCCACTGGATCACCTGGCAGCATCTGACCCTTGCATTTTCTCCTGCTGTCAGTGTGAGCCCAGTCCCCTGTGTTTGCCAGGCTTCAAGGCAAAAATAATTGACCATTTTCTTCTTTAGTTGTTCCAGTGGCTGATCACACTAACTGTGATAAATGTGCAGCTTAATTCTGGCTTGTGTCTCTCTGTTGTCAGCTACAGGTCCTTGCTCTGTCCTTCCTGTGAGGTATGCAGAGATTTCTCTCCAGGGAGAGGCTGCAGGGATAATAAGGTCACCTCACCATTTCCTTTCTGTGAAGAAAACAGAGCTCTCTGAGCCTCATGGTTCCAAGCATCTTCTCCAGTTTAAGCCACTCCTGTGCCTTCTTTCTCCAGGGACCAATGGCCCAAGCTGACTCTGCAGGGCAGTGAAAAAGGAGCTGTGGTTTTTGCCCTACAGCTGGGTCCAGCCCTTCTGTGCTGCAGGGACGTGTCTGTCACCATCCCCATGTCCCCGAGCGAGACCACAGCATCTCCAGGAGGTGACGACCCATTTGGCATGAGTGACCTCTGCTTCCCTCTGAATCTGGAATGAGGTGCTCCAGTGTTCACTGTGTGAACAGGCCTGACTTGACAAGCAACCCAGGGCACTGTTATTATCTTAACTACTTCTTGTCTAGTCCCACATTCCTTTCTCAAGCTAAAAAAGTTGCTTTGAATGTCACAAACCAGATGGATTAAGGCATTGGGGTTACAGCTTTAAAATCATGTACAGAAGAGATTCCCATGCCATTTGTTTCTCCCCTCTATCCCCCCTTGCCACTGCCATTCATCAGCTCTCTTTCCCTCACAGGCTCAGATGTTTCCTGCAAGAGGAGAATAAAAGAGAAGTGAAGGAGGGCTGGGTGAGAAATCCTTGTGGTACACGTCATCCACCTGTGTGGTAGATCTCCTGGCACCCAGCTACTGCTGCTGCTATAGAACATAAAATTTTAAAAGCAATGGTTGTCTCAGAGCCCCTCATGCAAGATAGGAGGTAGGTGATGGCTGGTCAGTAAAACCTTTGGAATCAGCTCTTGTGGGTATCCATCCCTCCATGATGGGTGTCCTCCTCTCATCCATCCACCGTGGATGTCCATTCCTCCATCCAGCCGCCCACAACAGCTGCCCATGGTGGAGGAGGACATGTACCCACAGCAGGAGCACAGAAAGACCTGGGACACCACTCAGTCACACTCAGCCCGTGTTCCAGGGGCTGGTGGGCTGATGTGACCACGGCCACCTCTTCCTGCACCTCTTCTCCTGCCACGCTCCTCCGTGCTCACAGGCACGCTCTGTTGGGGGTGGAGAGAGAGTGTCCTTTCAGCCCTTCGGCTTCAAAGTGCAGGGATGTTTTTCTGCAAGGCTGCCATGAGGATTTTTAAACAGGCTTCCCATTCATACAGAGGTCAATTAACTCAGGCACCTTCAGTGGTATTTCAGAAACCCCCAGATACTGGAGGGCTTTGAAACGCTGCCTGCAGCCACAGAGCTGGGCTCTGTGATCACCTGGACCCACAGAGCAGCACTGAACACCAACCAGCCCTGGGTTTTGACAAACACTCATTTACCTCTACTCTGCATACACCGCCACCCCGCAAGAAAGAAGGTTTGGTGTAATTAAGGCCGCCTAATCATGCTGCATTATCCATGCCCAGAAGCTCCGGGCTGTTTTCTTCTCACAGTCATGGTGGGTGAAGAAAGAGCGACACTGTGCAAGAGGGCAGTGGCGTCTGCAGGACACAAGGAGACACTGTGATGTCAAACCTATTTTTTTCCTCACAGCCCAACCTCATTCCTCTGTCCTTCGAAACATCCTTGCTCTGAGTGCCAAAGAGATAGCATCAAAAAAACAACTGTACTTGAATCTCACAGAAAAGGCCAAACCTCCCATGCCCTCTGTACAGTTTACATAGGGCTGAGGGGAGAAGAAACCCAAAACATCACTTGACTTGGCAGGTCTGTTCCTGGGAACCCTGAAGGATGCTTGACCTTCTCCAGGCAAGTGCAACAGTCGCCCTGCGCTTCCAGAGAAAGCTTCCGCAGTTCTGGGAAATTCAGGGAGGGATCCAGAGCAGGCACTGAGCTCTCACAACCCGGAAACAGGAGGACAGTCTGCAAACCAGTTCGCTCCAGAGAAGCCTGGATGGGGAGAAAAGAAACAAAGCACTTTTTCCACACTAAGATTAAACCTGGCTATGGGTGTTTCTGCACAATAACTTTTTTTGGCGTTGCCCTTGATCGGGTTTTGTCAGGAAAAGAAGGAAGAGCAGCTGAAACATTAACACTTCCCTCTCTAAGAAGCTGAACAGACAGTCCTCAGCACAGGCAAGAGCTGCGTTTCCTCTTGCAGTGCTGAGCCCTTGGAAAATGCTCCCTGTGTGGATTTGGTACCAGACATCAGGATGCCGAATGAAAGGGATATTCAGAGAGATCTCAGACAAACGATGCCGATGATAAATCCATCCCCTGATGCCGGACAGACATGGGTGTCCGCAGCTAAAATAAACAAATGGTCCAGGCAAGCTGACAGGCTTGCTTAGATTCTGCTTGGGATAAATCGCAGTGCCCTTTGATCCCGTGATGTTTTTGGCGCCTGTGTTGCTGTCTAGCAGCAGGGTATATTTTTCTACCCCAAGGAGCAAGTGGATGCAGCTGCCTATAGTTGATTTATAGTAGGAAGTGATTAACAGGAAATCAAAGCTTCTCACACAGTAAAATTCGCTTGTCTTTTCACCTCCACCATCAGTGCAATGATTAGAGCTCTGGGGACTTTGGCTGGGAAGAGCAGCAAAGTGTTTTGTGCTTAGCATAAATGACTTTCTGCCGTGACTCACAAAGGATGCTCACAGCAGGCTGCACCTGCCTGTACATCCTGGGCATTTGCAGCATTTGCATTCGGTCCCATCCCAGGGATTTGAAATTCACATTCCTGTGCTCTCTGCAGCAATGCAGGGCAGGTTCTGGATTTGGATTTGTTCTACTGATCTTGTCATTGTTTAGGATTTGGGTCTCCTGCACAACTTGTAGCTCAGAATAGGTTTGAGTGCTGTGGGTGGATTGCCCCTGGCCAAAAGCCCCATGAGTTATGCCAGGCAAAATGTCATCTTTTCTCAAATGTCTGAAGCATGTAGCAAAACGAGGGCTACATTCAAGAATTCTAGACCCTACCAAAGTATGCTTATCACTAAAATTGGCTCTGGATTTCCAGATATGTGATTTAGGATTTGGTTACTGCTTGCAGTCTCTGATAACTGCTCCCATCCATTTCAGAAGCCAGTGAAGCACTTGTTTATTACTGCAAAAAACTTCAGACCTCGTGGGACATCCGGCAAATATCTCTGTGCTTCTAAGAGAAGATTTGGCTCTGGCTGCGTCCGCTGTAAGTGCAAGGCTGAGTCAGAGGAGGAGGATTTGCCATCAGCATAATCAGAAACATGGTGAAAGGGAAGGATGGGATTAAGACTTGGCTGCTGGCAAGCATATGTCACTTCAATTAACCGTGCGGAAATTTCTGTGCTCAAGATAGTGATAAAAATCAAATGAAGAAGTGTGAAAACTCAGCTCTGGAGCTCTGGCTAGCTCAACATAGAGGTGTGTGTACACAAACACACAGATGCATGCTGATCTTTTTTAGTGCTTAATAGTACAAATAAACATCTTAGTCTTACCAAGTGAATGTCAGGGCCGGCACGCAAAATATCAGAAAAGCCAGCTATTGCTCCCCAGCTCCTCCTTACCTCCCCAAATCAAGCTCCCAGGGTGAGTTTTCAGCCAGTGTGACATCTCCACAGGCAGCACTGCTCCCTGTTAACCTGTGACCTTATACAGCTCACATCTGCACGGCATCCCCTGTGCACAGCAGCAGGGCGGCAGAGCTACTTCTCTCAAATCTTCCTGGGTTTTCCCTTCTGGTTTTGTTCCGAGGCACAGCCTGCACCTTAAGAGGGTGCCTACACCCAAGGAGAAGCTCTGGTTTTGGGTGGAAAACTGCCTTCTAGGTAGAGCGCTGGAGCCTGGGCTAGTTTGTGTCTACAGAAGAGAAGAAACAAGGTTTTGAAGGAGCTGGGAGGGGGCAATGCTGTCTTATCAAGAAGAGAAAGGCAGGGTAGAGATCAAGTGTGTCACGCCTGTGTCACACCAGCAAATGCACCCCTGCAGGAGTGGGACCCCACCCAGGATCCTCAGGGTAGGGGGTGTTTATAACCACATCCCTGGCAAGGCCTTGACACCAGTGAGATGTAGGAGCTCCTCCAGTGGGTGAAGCTGCACCACTGGTTGCATTTTGCAGACCAAGCTTCAGCCAAATTCGAGACAGCAGGAGCTAGAGCAAGTTATGGGGCAGCAAACCAGGGGCTGTGACACCAGTTACATGTGCAGACTGGGACATGCATTGGATATAGAATCATGGATGGTTTGGGTTGGAATAAAGCTTAAAGACCACCTGGTTCAAATCCCCTGCCATGGGCAGGGACTCTTTCCACTAGGCCAGGTTGCTCTGAGCCCCATCTGGCCTGGCCTGGAACATTTCCAGGGATAGAGCATCCACAACTACTCCGGGCTACAAACGATCCATTGCCATTGCTGCAGACCCCAAAAGGCATTCTGTAGATTTGGGGGTAAACCCCATAGTACAACCACAGGGAAACAGAGGTGGCTTGTTTGGAGAGAAGGCAGGATCTGTCCCAAGCTGAAGGAAACAGGAGCTGTGGGAAGCACCAAGAAGAACAATGTGATCCATCTTTACTCTAAGCATCTCATGGTTTGCTGTAATCAAGGCAGTAAGGTCACTCTCTCTTTTATATTTTGCAAACCACTTTCCTTGTAGAGGATATCTGGTCTGGGGAAACTTTTTTGTAATCATGGCAGTAAGTTACTTTTATTGGCAGCAGTAGGAAAGATTCAAAACTCAGCAAAACAGGATTATTTTGCCAGCACAATAGTAACAGGGATTTGAGAAATCTTGCCCCTGTGCTTTATCTTTCATCAACACGAGACCAGAGGTCTTTCAGCCTGGGATAATTCCAGAAGTGAAAATTGCAGTAGAAATCCTTTTTCATGTCTTGCAAGAATAGCCCGTGAAAAGGTCTTTCATCCAGAAAGGCTGCTCGGTCTTTCTTCCCTGATCTGTCCCCCTCCCACTGACAACACTGTTTTTCAAAACATACATGTGTTTATTTGATCTTCCTTTATTTTAACTGAGGGTTTGATTTCTTTCCTGATTGGGTGGGATGCATTTAATTAAAAAAAAAGAAAACACAACCTCACCAACATCATTCATCCTCATGATTTTGTAAACAATGCTGTAGTGGTAGGTAGATACAGGCATCCAGTTTTTCCCTCTCTGTGTCTGTTGAGGCCAAAGATGTCTTTAGGGTAGGAAAAATATATGGATTTGTTTTATAGACCAACACATATTTCTCCTCTGAAATATATGGCAACATTGCCAGCATGAGGCTGGGATGGGATAGGAAATGAACAATTAGCTGCTCTTCCAGGAGCCTTCTGTCCTTCTGATCAACAGATCCGGGTCCCTTTAGCCTCTTCAGCACAGCCCCAAAATTAAAGAGAACAGAACAACTGCAAATCATAGCCCTGAGACTCCATCCAGTTCTCACAGACACAGGCAAGTGTGTGTATTTACTGAGCTCCAGTTCAAGTATTCTAATTGTATTTTACAGCTCTTTTCCACGCCTGTCCTGAAGCAGACAGGCAGACAGTGCTTGTCAGCTTAGCCTAGGAAGACCTCTTCAAAACCTTCTGAAGACACAATAGGTAGGATGTCATCTGAGATTAAGTGAATCTGAATTTTGGTGTCTCAAATCTTATTACATCTTAAATATTAAAATAACTGGGGTTTTTTTATAGGCCGACATGTATTAAAATATAAAGTAACACTGCCAATTGAGGCAAGGATGAGTACAGCGAATCAGCAATCAAGATCTCCAAATGGTGGAAGAGCATTGAGACGGACACCAAGAAGTGTGTCCCTGTCCGTGGCGAGGGGCTTGGAACTGGAGGGTCTTTACGGTCTCTTCCAACCCAAACCGGTCCATGATTCCATAATCAAAACCAGCTGAAGAGAGGACACCTAAGAGCAACTTGAGATTGTTAAGCCAAAAGGATTTTGTCTACTCATTTGAGAGGTTTTCATTCACATTGAAAAACAAAACCTCCAACATTTGGAAGATTGTGAGACCTTGTATTCCAGCCATAAATTCTTCTGCTGTACCTAAGAGACACGACTCTTGAAGAGGTTAAGTTCTTGGTAAGTAAAGTTCTTAGCAAGCAATCTTTTCCCACTGAGCTGGCCTCTTCAAGTTTCTATTTGTGCTGCTAATGAGGTTCCCACAGTCTCCAGGAAGCTGGTCTGAGTTCTAATTAAACAAGACTTGAGGAACTCTTCTGCCAAAGTAAGTGTTGGATCTGCCCACCCCATTGACAGAGGAGTCCTGCAGGCTGGATACACGGAGCCTGGAAATGTAAATCGCATATTGACACGGGAAGTTAAACTCTCCAGTGAGGGTGCTCTCTACAGCTGCAGCATTTATTAAACCTTTGCCATCATCCAAAAACAACACTCACAACTTGAACAGTCCCCAAGGCTAGACAGTCTTCCAGGATTCTTCTGGCCATGTTCTGATCAGGAGATCTGGGCTCCTCTGACCTCTTGAACGTGGTCCCAGGCGGTAAGAAACAGGACCTAGGACAATATGGCCCTGGGACTCCATCCAGTACTTCACATAAAATGTGCAGGAATATACATTTACTGGTATTAGAATATGCTCATGGAGATGCAGTATTCCAGAAACAACCGTGGCACAGACATCAGCACTACAAATGCCAGCTTAACTGGAACAACACGTCTCCATGGGCTTCCCAATTTTTTTGAGTATTTACTATATGTATTTTCTTATTATCTAAACCATTTTAACTGGTGAGTTCCAAAATGCTTTCATTCCCTCCAAATGGAAATGCCAAGCCATCCATTCAATGGAAATCACAACTGTGTCCTCCCCGTGAGTGTCGCTGTAAGAAAAGGGGCTGATTGAAAAACACTAAACCGGCTTCTGTTCCACTCCCATAAGAAACAGTTTTTCATGGTGTTTTATGCCAGGTCCTGTGATGAGGGCCAGCAAAGAGAGAGTGGGATAACTCTCCAAGGAGATATGTAGCAGAGACAAGATTAGTGTCTGTTCATCCCAGGCCAATACAAACCATCCAGTCTGGGAGCACTCAGGCATGTGACAGTGTCTGCAGGCTCTGACCAGACAATGAAGATTTTCCAGCCAGTGCTGTCATAAAATCCCATAGCCCCCAACCTCTCCATCCAGACTGATGAGAAACAATCCTCACACAGCCTGTGTGACACAAAGAAAACAGCCTGTGCATCTGTTTTAAAGGGACAGGTTATTACTCAGGCCAGCCAAGACCAGTGATGGAGAAAAATGTGTCCAGTTTCCTAATTATACCCCTTTGTGGAGGCAACCACTTGGCCATGCCCGTATTATGTGGCTGGAAGCTCCTTCACCCCAGCTAGGGTTGACATGGAGGTGAACAAAGGAGAAAGTTCGTGGTACCTCTTCTTTCCTACATGAAGCTCAGGAAGTCTGTGCCAGGCCCAGGCCTCCAGTGAAGGTAAATCCTCTGAGCTGGTGACTTCCACATGTTTGCAGTTCCAAATCCCACACTGTACAGATCTGGTCAGAGGAAAGAGGACATTGGAGCATCTCTGGCTTGCAAACCTGGGCACCAGGACATGGGAGGAAGAAGTGTCTGGTGCACACACTGAGGTCTCTTTCCAACATGGAAGGAAACTTTTATAAACACTTAAGTTCAAAGACTCCCTGCCAGGCATGAACAGGGAGGCTGAGCCATCCCTCACAGTCAGCACTGACTTTGCCTTCAAACTGAGTTTTTATGGCTGTAAATCTGGCTTAGTTTTCCTAGGCCAGTGTGTGCAATAACTTGGAACAACACTTCCCAAAGAAGGGGGTCCCAGATGGCCTGTGCTTGTGCAGGACTGTGCAAGCTGATTGCAGAGCAGGTCCTACAGGATCAAACCATTAAGGGCCATATATGCTGCAATAAAACTGTGGAAAGGTTCCTCTTGCCAGGAAAATGTTTAAAGGCTTTATGTTGATAAAGCAGCGTTATCATGGGAGCTGAGCGCCTTGGAGGAAATATTAACAGTATGTGTGGTCAGATAAGCAGGAAGGCGTGAGTAGGAGCTGCTGCACTGCACAGCCCACTGCTTGCTCCAGCTGCACATCAAAGAACCTACAGGGAGAGGGACCAGGGAGAGAAATCTAAGGAGCTGCTAGCAAATGTTAGAAGACTCAGCTCTGGAAAAGTCCTGCCCGATAACTGGGGAGCCAGGAGACACAGCACTGAGCACGGAGAAGGGCAGGCTGTTCAACCCAGTTGCTCCACAGCCTCTATCATCCCAGTCCAGGACCCACTGGCATCACTGGATGGACTCCCATCGGTTTGGCCGAGGCTTGAGTCGGGCCCTTTGGGAACCAGGACAAAAGATGGAGTGTCCGACTTTAATTGATGGCTCATCCATCACCGCTGCCCAAACTCCTCCTGACAAGTAGAGGGAAAAACCCACAAATTAAGTGACCATTGCCTGCCTTCTCTTTTCTTGCCGATTGTAAAGGAGAACTTTTGACCTTTCTGCCTCATACATCACAGCTTGGCAGGAGCTGGTCGCTCACCCTGGCTGAACTGTGCCATGCATGTAGCCCCACACAAGAGGTGCCTTTCACGTGCTAAATGATCCTCTCCCTGCTCCTCCTTTGCTCTACTACAACAATATAGAGAGGGACAATGGCACAGCTCCATGGCAGAAGGAGGAGGCTCTCATTAGGAGCCTCTCGTTAGGCATGAAAGACTGGCTGGATCATCCCGCTGTCGTTTTCTGCTTTGGACTGATTTCCAGAAGAGTCTGGTGGGAAGCCTAAGTCTTATCCTGAAAGGTTTTACCCTCCAAGCAAGCTCACCAGCAGCAAACTCACCTTCACAGAGCACGGTCAGGATGCTGTCAGAGGGAGTGGGGGCCAATAAAAGGCTGCTTGGGGCTGGGGATTGCACAGGGAGCCAGCAGTGTCCTGCGGACAGGATGGGAATAGGGAGAGCTCTCCCAGGCCTTGAGGCAGGCTTTGCCTTAAGCTTGCCCTGCATTAGTGGGGTCAATTGCACCCCAGGCAGAGTGGCTGGGATAAGCCCCCTGCAGAGCCCCACAGAGGCACAAAAGATGGCAATGCCTGTGAAACGTTGTCTGGGCTGTGGAGACACTGAGTGCCTTTGGGATGTGCACAGGGGAGCACAGCTCCCTGGGAAAAAAATGAGCTCTTCCTCCAGAAGTGTCCGTGTCTAAGAGAACACTCCTCTGCCATTAACCAAAGGGGGTGGCGTGGTGGCTTTGAAAGCCTCTGGAACAGATATGATGGCACAGGGAGCTGGTAATTACCAGGGGAAGTGAAAACATGCAGCCAGCTGACTGCCAAATCGGGATTTTGCTGTAAAATCTTTCCTACAGCCCCACACCAAAGCACTGGCCAAAGGCAGGACTTCTTGTGCCAGGCACATGCTCTGCTGCCCCACCCAGAGCAGACGCTGTGCAGAGGCTGCCAGTCACATGCAGTTATTATGCAGAGAAAGCCTTGCCTGGTTTGAATTCAGGGATGAGCTGCTGGAGGGAAAAAAACCATTACAAATCCCACAGATTTAACACAACAATGTATTTGCCACTGTACATCATCAGGGTGCCTCGGTGTGGTCCAGGGACTCTCAGACAAGGAGACAAACTGGAGAGAAGAAAATGCTGCAGGTGGTGCTGGAAAGGCATTTTTAAGCTTTGCCACAGAGTGCATGTTGCAGTCCACATTCCCACCTTGGAATCTGGAGTTCCTGACAAGCCCTTGCTCTCAAAAAGGTCGCAGTCAATAATCTCTCAGCGACAGAAAAAAAAAAAATCCACCACCAAAGTCTGGATGTAAGCAGAAATTTGGGGCCATTTTTTCTTGACGGGCTGTTTTCCCAACTGGGTGGCACTGGGTCACGTTGCAAACGTGGGGTTTCTGCTCCGCAGGTGAAAACCTCTGCCAGATTTGTTCATGCATTTATTTAGTGTTTTGGGGCAAGTTCCCCTGTCAGTGCCCATTTCCTCCCCTTTTCCAGGGGACAGCAGCCGTGCCGTGCCCTGGGAGTATTTGGGAGGCATTTCATCCCTGCTACAAGGGTGGTGATAAGATGTGAAGATCTCAGGTCATCTCCAAACTGCTCTTCACCCCCTGAGCCAGTTTTTTATTGTGGCAACTGGAAGCAAACGTTGCTTAAAAGACAGTGTTTATCACATTACACATCAATGAAACAGTGCCAAAAAGTTATCCACTTGATGGCCCTTTTCCTCAAAATCATTCTGCACTGTGCCTCAGCTTGCTCTGTACCTGTGAATTTGGGAACCAAAGCCTGAAAACCCAAAGAAGGCAAAATAACAGAACTTAAAATGCACAGCTCCGTGTTTTTAAAATCCTGAATTTTTACAACAATCCATGAGATAATTGGGGCTCTATTCATGACCTCTCACATGCACAGAATGATCAGATCAGCACTCATGACCTTCCCTACAGGTGCAGAGAGTTGTTCCCATGCTCTATAAAATTGTTTAAGTTGGAAAAGTACTTTAGGTTCATCAAGTCCAACCTTTCCCCCAGCACTGCCAAGCCCACCACTAAAATATGCCAAGTGCCACATCCACACACCTTTTAACTCCCTCCAGGGATGGTGACTCCACCACTGCCCTGGACAGCCTGTTCCAGTGCTTGACAACCCTTTTTGTGAAGAATTTTTTCATAATATCCAGTCTAAACCTTCATGCTTTGTGCTTTCCCAAAACAAGCACTTCAAGCATCAGTTTGGGCTAAAGGCAGTGAGGAAAGGAAAAGCACCACTGAGCTTGGTGAGGAAATTCAAGATTGTGGGGTAGATACCAATCCTTAATCTAGGAGTGACTCACACAGCAAAACCTGGTGTTTGTGCAATGCTTTTTGCAGGCACATCCACTGGAGCTAACAGAGAAGATAAACAAAGCAAAGAGATCCCAAATCCAGTTGCTGACAAAGAGATATTAAAACCATTTTGGTCTCAGTCATACATGAAACTGATGAGACACTTGTACCAGGCATCTTGACTAGCCAGTGTCAAATGCTTAGTTAATTTGCTTAGGCTGTAGGGAACAGTATCAGAAATTATTTTAAAAAGTGGCCAGAAAACAATCTGCCTGTAATGAGACTTTGGCTAAACAGGAGAAACAGAACCTGGGGACAAATTTCCTTCACCGAAAAAAGCAGACCAGATCATGCTGACAAACTCCCTCACTTCCAAGATGTTCAAAACCCACGGGGAGACCGAGCTCATTGTTTGGCAGCTCAGGTGATGGTGGGTTTGAAGGTGTGACCCTGTGGGATCACAACTTCCAGGCTGAAGATGGAAGAGCTGAGCTTACAGCTGGACAGCAAAGTTTGTGTAAACATTCAATGCCCTCTTCAGAGGGGCCATGTCATCCTTCTGTTTGATAAACGTGGGGTGTTACTCTCCAAATGAAACCTTTCTCAAATCCAGGGCAGCTGGGCTGAGCTCATACCAATCACTCTCTAGCAGTGGTGTGAGCAGGCTACATGGATCCAGAAAGGGAAAATTCCTGGTCTGCAGCAGATCTGTGTCCGGAAAACTGATACAGCCCTGAATAAAGAAAAGGAAAAGCAGAAAAAAGGTTTGGTGAAAGACGAAGGAATCTGAAAAAGCTGAGGGCTTGAGGTAAGCAGGAGAGAAATGCTTGTCACTGTAGGCAGAAAATTGTAGAACCATGAAACTGTTTGGGTTGGTCCTTAAAAGTCATCTTGTTCTACCCCCTGCCAAGGGCAGGGACACCTTCCACTATCCCAAGTTGTTCCAAGCCCCATCCAACCTGTCCTGGAACACTTCCTGGGGCAGCCACAGCTTCTTTGGGCAACCTGTGCCAGGGTCTCACCACCCTCACAGTCAAGAATTTCCTCCTTAAAAACAACATTGAGCAAAGAAATGGCTGATGCCATCCCCAAAGCTTCATGTAAGCAGCTGTTTCCATCACCTTCTAGTGAGGACCATGGGGCTGAGGAAGAAAATCAAACAGTGGTGGCACCAGTGCTGGTGTGCAGGGGCAGCAGAGCTATTTCCACTGCAGGGAGTTTGGCCCTCGGTTCTTACAAGGGGGAAAGAATAATTGTTTTTATGGGCTCAGAAAGATGCATAAAATTTTTCACAAGCCTACAAAAGAATTGTTCAAGGAGCTTTGTGCGTGTCTCTGGACGTGTCATTTCTGCAAGGAAAAAAAAAATAATAAAAAAAGACACTGCATTGCTGCATTCAGGTCCCTCTTTTGGAGCAGCACCAGGGCTTAGGTGTGACCAGCAGCTCCCCGCCAGGATCAAGAGAAGCAGCTCCCAGCATCGATTTTTGAAAGCCTGGAAGGTATTCGATACCTTGTCCAACGCTCTCCCCCTGGCCCCACGCTCCTTGAAAGAGAAACATCTGTTCCCCTGGGACTTTCACTCCCTGTCATATGGCCACCGCTAAGTGCCTGTCCCCAGGCACAGCGAGGGTCCTGCCGCTGATAAAAAGGAGGAGGGGGCTGAGAGCCCAGCTGGGGGCAGAGAGCCCTCCTGACCACAGGGAATGGAGGCGAGATGAAAGGACTGTGTATTTTCCCAGGTGATTCCAATAGCATCTCAAAGCCCCGGCTTTCTCACTCTGGCTTTAGCCCCAAAACAAACAAACTGGTGCCAATTTGAATACGCCGAGGCCTGACTGATTTGAGCCTCTTGTTGTGCTTTCACAGTCAGCAGCTGACTGGAATTCAAAGGGGAAGGAAAAAGAAAATAATAATAGGAGATTGATAAGATTCCTCAACCCTTTCTGGTTAAAATCCCAGCCAGGCTTTGCAAAAAAAAATGGGCTCAGAGAAGCCAGGGTTGTTCCAGCACAAGAATATCAAAGCTAAAAATGAGGGGAGCTGTCCCAGCAGGGATCAGTGAGATAGCAGCTTCCTTTCTCTTAACTCCTGCTGCACCAGATTAGGGCACATTTTGGGGATGTTGAGACCCCTGGGGCTGGAGCATCATCCATCAGCCCACCGAAGCCAACAGCACTGCTTCCAGGGCTCTAGGACAAGCCTCAAATGCCTCAGGTTAGGGGGGTCTTCCCACCAGAGCACGCTGGATGCGTGTTGGTAATTCTTCTGATCACTCAGCAGGTGCTGGGTGTTTTCAGGCTTGCAGATACTGCTAGAAAAAAAGGGGGTGTGGGAAAACATGTTCTGCCATTCCCAGCTGAAGGTAGAGATCGTGTGAGGGTGTGATTGCTCCAGGAATCATAGAACCATAGAGTCACTAAGACTAAAGACCCCTAAGATCATTGATGCCATCATCTGGCATCACCACTAAACCATGTCCACAAGCGCCACATTCACACATTTTTTTTTTTAATACTTCCAGGTATGACGGTCCCACCACTTCCCAGGGCAGCCTCTTGCAATGCTTGATCGCCCTTTCAGTGGAGAAAGGAGCTGCTCCCCACACAGCCCCAGTCTTTCCCCGTGTCACGCACAGTGAAACCCGGCAGCGTCCCCATCCTGCTGCACAGCTTGGACACGGAGTGTTCCTGTTTCAGACCCAAGGCAAGGATCACATGCTCAGAAACCTCCCCTCCACTCCTCCACCGTGCTGTTATATGATCCGAGCAAAAAAAGAAGGGATTCTCTGGCAAATGTTTCTTCTGTCACAACCTTCAGGAAGAGCAGCAAAGTTGGATTAAGTAGGGGAGAGAGGCCACATGATGCCCACCGGGTCGGGCATTCCGGGCAGGGTTGCTGGGTTCTGGGGGGCAGCGGTGCCCTGACAACCCCCGGGTGTCTGCCAGAGAGGAGAGGAGACCTCGGAGGCCACCAGAGAGAGACAGACAGACGGACAGGGCAGGGACAAGGAGCTGCAGAGCAGAGACACAAGCTGTCAGGCATTTAACGAGGAGGCGAAGACTCGGTGAGCAGTAAGCGAAAAGCTCAGCCTCCGCGCTGATCGGAAACGCCTGGCAGGCAGCAGGGGAAGGGTGTTGGAGCAGGGACAGGCTGGCAAGGCGAGGATATAATTAACAGGGTATCAGTTCCCCTAATAAGAGCGTGCTGGGCTAGCAGCACGCTGGCTCCTTGCTGACCTGCATAAGCTTCGTGGGCTCTTTGAAGTCGGCTCCTGCCGGGGCTGGGACACACACAGAGGCACCCACCGCGCTGGCTGCGGGGCCGGGGGGATTACCGGGAGCTGTGATTAGTCCCTGGAAACCCCTGCGTGTGTTTTGGCTGATGGCAGCCACTCTGATGGATTGTAAAGAAGGGGACCCGCTGGGCAAATGCGATCTTACCGTCCCCTGCCCTGGCTGCGAAGGGAATCAGCCTCAGCAGTGTCTCTGAGAATGGGAATTTCTGCTCGTGTCCTTGGCCAGGCGCTGTCTTCCCTCATCAGACCCAGTTTTGTCAGGGAGAGGGATTCAGTGCCCATCTTAAACCTCTGGATCCTGGAGTTACGGGAATTGTTAAGCATATTGTCGGAAAGAAAATCAGAAAACCCAAACTAGATCTATCTCGGAAGTCTAAAACCAAAGGGGAGTAAAAGGGTCCCATATTAACCAAGTCTTACGTGACTCTTAAGCTCACCTTCGCTTGTCTGGGATGCTGCAGGGCTGCGATCCCACCCCAGGACTGGCACTGCAGGTGTCCGCATGGCCGTGCAGCCTCTCATTATTCCCACCGCGGCTGCATCCAGCTCCACTGACTGCAAATTCAAATCTTGCAGGCTTATGAACTCTTTACAGGGATGTCTGAGAATCTCCCAGCTCTGCTATAGGTAGGAAAGAGAGAAGGGCATTAAAGCTGTGGTCTCACATGCAGGGCTGCTTCAGCTGAGTCCCCGTCCTCTGCTCGCTGCAAGGTGCCTGGGAATGGATGTAGTTTAGGGGGAAAAAGTAGGGGAAAAAAAGAAAAAAAGAGAGGTTTTACCACCTGGATGATCTCCGCAATCCACTAAAATGACAAAGAAAAATGCAGAAGTGAGCAGTTGGAAAGACGAAAGACGGTCTTTAAGAGAGTGTTAATGGAGTTGTGAAACCACAGCCTAAGGGGACGCGTCCCTCCACCGCGATTCATTGCCCGTCACGAACAGGGACATTTCTCCCGCTCAGCGCCAGTCAAGGGAGGAGATTTCTGACGTGTCCTTGCAAGGCAGCCTGTCCCCAGACAGAGCCCCCGGCAGCCCAGCCTGTCCCCAGACAGAGCCCCCGGCAGCCTGCGCAGAGGCGCTGGGGGACCAGGGACACATGCCACCCACGGCACAGCAGCGTGTTTTGGATCACGCCCGATTAAAAGATCACCAGTAAACCTCAGAAAACAATTTAAGAATGGCAATGACAGATGAGTTCATTCTGCTGCGTCTGGAAACACTGCTCGCCCTTTCCGAGGCCAACCTCTGCCCTGGGGACCAGGACTCCAGTTTGAAGCTTCCAGGGGGTAGCCCTGCTCTTGCCAGTGGGATTCTGTTGTACATTCCACAAACTCTGCTTCGGGTTGCCAGCCTGGGTTTGGGAAAAAGGCCTGGGCTTTCAGCACAGGGCAGACATACTTGCTTTGACTTTATTAAAAGGGAACACAAATATGTCTGCAAATGCAGCCATCTAGGAAAGGATCCACTTTTGTTTCCTAAAAATTAGCATCCTCCAGTCTAACAGCAAGCGTTACTCTGCGCTTTGAGCCAGCCCAGATCTAATCATTGACAACAAAATAATTCCTTCTCCCTTGCTCTGCCCAGTAATTACTCCCAATATGTCATCTCAGTGTCAAACTTCCCAGAGTCATTACCCTCCCCAGCATCAGACTCCACGGCGACGTGCAGGGTAGCCTGAGCCTGCCACAGTCAGCAAACGAGCATGTTTTACATTAGGCACATTAAGGGGAACAGCCTATTGCAAGGAATATTAAATTAAAGGAAAGCGGCGAGGAGAAGGATTCGACCCTGGTTATACGCAGAGGAACACAGGACCAGCCCTAGATTTACAGCATGTGGAGCACATTGTAATTTCCTTGGTCTATTTGTGCTCTCTAAATTTACAGACACACTTGTGTTAAATAACTCCGGGGACAGGTGGCAAATTCACTCTTAAGTTACCCTCTCTGCACCTCAGGACAGTCGTGCTATGCCATAAAATCCTTTACCCCACGACTCTAAAAAGGGAAAACCTCCGTGGTCCTATGTTGCCTTTTCCTGGTCTTAAAATTAAGAGCCAAACATGGTTAAGAGGGAAAAAGAGTTTTACCTCAGTATTTATTTAAGGATCCTCAGGTACGCCGAAATGCACCCCAAAGAAATGCACACACACAAAATAGAACACATACACAATTATAGGCCTTGCTAATTAGCACATCTATCAAAGATTCCCCAGTGAGGGACTCCAGCGAGACCCCTAAGCGAGGAACCTTCCCCTGGCTGGGCCTGGCTTTGTTTACAGAATGTGTTCTGGAGAGGCCCTCGGGGTCTGGGGTTCCCAGGGTGTTTGGGCTCTTGGCTTAACGGGATATTGGGTGTGAGAGAAGAGATCAAACTTAAAGAATTATAACTGTGTAGGCTAAAAGCACTGAGAATACAAAAAAGCTATATGAGAGAGTATATAAAAGGGGTATAAAAGAAAAGGCAAAAAATCATCATGGCATCACCTCCACCAGAGCTCAAATGAGGGGCACAGCCTTGCTGAAGAAGTGTTTGTGTGTGTGTGTGTGTGTGTAAGTGTTACCTGACACACCTGCCAGTGCAGCAGCCCAGGGCTGGGATGTTTGTTGCCTATGGCACAGCACCAGTGTTGCAAAATTTGTGCTCAGACCCCAATAAATCAGCAAACCTGTCCCGTCTGCTCACCTGGGCAGACTCCAGCTGCACCACAGCCACTGGCCTTCTCCAGGTATTCCCCCTCAATCCTTGAAGACCTTTCACAAGGAGGGACACATACTTTTTCCTCTGCTCCAGGCCTTTCCCACCTCCTGTCAGCCTATAGCAGTTGGGAAAAATATGAGATTCTCAGTGAGGATTTACTAATACCAATACAAAATGCAAACCCACGTGTGGTTCTGCATCAGTGCTTTGCCACATAGGATGGCTCAGCCACCAGCAGTGCAATCTCTCATGGTTTGTGGGGCCAGACTCCTCACAAAGCAAGCTGAAAAAACCTGAAGTCCTTGAAAAACCAGGAAAAATGGGGAGAGAAAGGTTTGGGGGGTGATGCAAAACTGAAACCATGGAAAGAGCAGAGATATCTACATGAACAGCCTGGGAGAGAGGTACTGCTTACCATGTGTGGTGTGTGAGTTTACAGGTGAAAACTTCCATGTGCTGTCCCTGGGATCCATGGTGTCAGTTTTGGGAATAAAGTGGGCAGCACTTGGATCCTCCAAGGGCGTGGTTAGGAGATGTGCCCTGTGTCCAAGTGCTTGTAGTAATCACACACCCTCAAGTGTCCCCTGCCTGCAGAGTGAAATGAATTCATGACAGCAGCTGAAATTCATTATTAATTATTATTAACAAATGTGATTTACTTGTGTGGAGTGAAACATGCCGTTACCATCTCTCAGAGGAAGGGTGGTGGCTGAGGAAGGCGCAGCAGTACAGCAGCATCTGAGCAGGTGCCCATTCCCTCCATGCAGCACCTCCCCAGCAGATGTTAACATTGCTGAGGCCGTTCTGCCAGATAATGTCTTTGTATGGACGTTCTGCACCACATCTGTTTTATAAACATAATCCAGGGTACACCAGAGGCCACATAGTTCTCTGCTGAATCCAAGGTACAGAAGATGAGGTCTAGGAAAGCCCTGCACAAGCACTGTGAGTTGCATATCCATAGAGTAACAGGAGATCAGAATTACTCATCTGGAGCTTGTCCGGAGCCGAGGTGGACCCAGAGTTGCAGCAGCTGGATTGAAATAGTTAGGGAGCTATAGGCTCAGCAGTGCTGGACAGGGTGGTTCGGCTCCTTGTGAAGATAGAGGTCAGAAGGAAACTTCAGATCCTCCTCCAGATCCAGATTTTTCTGCAACTTGAGCATGCTTAGGTCTGAAGGTCTGGCTTGGCCTTTTCCCTGCTGCTACAGCATTCCGTGTGAAATGTGCAGCGTGCCGGAGAGTGCTAATGCCTTGCAGACCTGGGTTGTGTCATTCCCCAGTGTTATTTCTACAGAACTGTTTAAAAACACAGGGTAAAACTTGTAGCAGTGTCTGTGTGGAAGGTTCACTTTATCTCATTTTATCCACCTACAAGCTGCGTGCCTTAAACCCACACCCCGCTTGGAGACAGCTGGAATCTTCAAGGCTGCTTCACAAAGGACAGAGAAAAGCCTCTCCAGCAGGTCATGTGTCAATCCTAACCTGGAGACACATCCTGGGAAGAGAAAAATCCGCTTCTGGCTGTGTGTCCTTCAGCCCCAGCCACACAGCCAGCTCTGAGCCGTTTCTGCAGCTAAAGGCGTGACTGTATCTGGGTAGATCAGGTAGGATGACTCCTGTTGGTGTGACTAAAGGACCTGATCCCCATTTTCACTAGCGACTCTGGCAGCCCTAGCCAGGTTGTTAGAGCTGTCAGGGACCTAAAAATACCGATAATGATTTGCAGGCTGTTAACAGTAAGAGATGCCAGGCTGTTACAGTAAGGGATGCCAGGCAGTTCAGCAGAATTTGGGCTCATTAGTCACAGAACTGCCTGCTTGCTTTCAAAGAAGTTTCTTCCCCCATTGTCCCAAAAGCCTTGCACACAGCCTGCATGCAGCTCCTGAGGCAGATTGTTGGTCTAACTTGTCTGAGCAACTCAGGACACATCATCCCCCCACTCTGGACTCTGAACAGTACCATGAAGCCAAGAACAGGAGAGAAAGAACAAGCCAAACACATGCCAGTGGAGACCTCAACTGGATATTAGGAAAAATTTCTTTACTGAAAGGATGTGCTTACTGGAACAGCCTGTCCAGGGAATGGGGGAATATCTGCTCCTGGAAGTGTTCAAAAACGTGTAGATGTGGTTCTTTGGGACGTGGTTTAGCAGTGGACCTGGCAGTGTTAGGTTAATGGTTGGACTCAATGATCTTAAAAGTATTTTCCAATCTTAATGATTCCATTATTGTCTTTTAAATCACATCTTCCCTTCTCTGTAGACATCTGAGGAACTTCAGGCTTGGGCTGTCTCTTGGTCTGTCTTCTCCATGTCTGCTCCAGCAGAAGTGCAGGAGATACACCCCTCTCCATTTCGCGTCCTTCTAAGAAGAAGAAACTGGGCTAAATCCAAGCAAATCATGGGGAAAGATGACAAGAAGCGTTCATGAAGTTCCTCACCCTCCACAGGATGAACAGCAGTGCCCTCGGCAGAAAATAACCAAAAATGCAGTGGAGGCAGCAAACCAGGCAACAGCTCCTAATGCCTGTCCTCATTAGCATCAGAGACCACATGCTCTGGGGCAGATCCCCTGCCTTCCCTAAGCTCTGGGATTATGCTGGGAGTGTCTCCTTAGACCTCCAGTGCTGGCAGACAAACCCAGCCCACTTTGCAGCAGCAAAGTGTCCTCTCTCCATCTGCGTTACTGCTGCACGAGCCAGCGTGGCTGCGTGGAATCCAAGGTGGCCTGACAGTAGTTTCCTCTGTCAGCAAAATCCCAAGGAAGGAAGAAAAAAAAAAAGAAAATAAGAAAAAAAACTGTAGGGGGAGCAAGCATAGCAACAAGCAGGATAATCAGCTGCAGTTGAAAGCAGGGAGGGTATCTGTTTATTCCCCTGATTCACCCACTGCATCTCAGAGCTTTCCGCTTTGCAACTCCCGTCCCAATGCTCAGAGAGTGAAAAAATACTCGCAGAAACGAGCTGCAAGAACTAGTCACTGCCAAATGTTCTTTTTGTCTGTGGGCTCTTCTCAGTAACCCCAGCAAAGCTGAAATTGTCTTTATTAAGATAATTGCTTCGCTGTAGACAATTTAATCTGTTGTCTGTAACATGAAGAATGGCTGAAGGAGCTGAATCTGCTCCGTGCCACATCCCTGTGCCAGGGTGGGAGCCCGAGGCACTCACTAAATGCCAACAGCGAGCCCTCCCTGCTGCTGGGCTGCCCAAAAAAGGCTGAGGACATCCCTTCAGAGGCTGCTTTCAACACTCCCCCACTGCTCCCTTTCCACAGCCCTCCAGCCATGAAGGAAATATGAAGTGTGAAGTGTTACAAACCAAAGAAAATCTCACTTTAAAGGCAAGGCATTCAGGAAAAGAAACAAAAATAAAAATTGAGGGGCACAGCTAGAAGGAGGGCTTTGAAGGGCTGGCAGGGTTCTGGTTAATGCAGAGTGTTTCTACCTCTCCATCAGATCAGGCACGGACGGAGCAGCCACAAGGTCAGCGCTGAGTTGAGGAGGAACAGCCAGAGCACTTCAGACGTGAAGCAAGGCTTGGCAAAACTTTGGGAAATCGAGATTTTTGTCGGACTTTGCAAACTATTTTTGTCACTGCCGTTGCTGGGCATTTGGAGACAAAATAATAGAGGCTGTGGGGAGAGGGACGGCTGTAATTTAACCCAGGGACCTCTGTCCTCTCCAAGGCTCGGAGGAATGGATGACCTGCAGATATTGCTTGTTGGCTTGCACACTGTGTAACATACCATCCACTGCTTCCCATTTCCTCTCTGCCTTTTGTTTGTTTTCTTTAGACAGGCTCCCTAGGCTATGTTTTTGCTCTTTTTCCCCTGTTTCAAAGATTTTCTCTCTGCTGGATCTTTTCTCTGTGCTCCGAAGGGCTGTATTACACTGAGACAGAGCCAAACGCAGATAAACCAACTGCGGTGTCTGAATCAAACTGGAAATCCTCCCATCTAGATGCTGCCTTCAGGTTTCTGCTCCTCAGACCTGGTGCCAAGCACTGGGCTTGTTCTGCACCCACTGAGGGCCAGAGCAGTTTATACCATCATTCTCAAAACCACAGTGACCACAACAAGGCGGGGTGGTTTCAGTCATATGAATATCTGGTGTTTGCCACTCATGACCTCAAAGGAGGTGGGTACCAAGAGGATGTGCTCAGCAAGAGCCTAGTGTCTCCTCCAACTGCTTCAGCTGAAGCTGCACGAGGGCTGTGGGTGGTGGCATTGCTCAAAAAGTTTCACACATCATAGAATCATAGAATGGTTTGGGTTGGAAGAAACTTCAAAAATCATCCAGTTCCAACCCCCTTCCATGGGCAGGGACACCTTTCACAAGACCAGGTTGCTCCAAGCCCCATCCAGCCTGGCCTTGGACACTGCCAGGGATGGGACAGCCACAGCTTCCATGGGCACCCTGTGCCAGGGCCTCACCACGCTCACAGGGGAAGTATTTCTTCCCAACATCCCATCTAACGCTGCCCTCTGTCAGCTTGAAGCCATTCCCCCTTGTCCTGTCACCCCCTGCCTTTGTCAGAAGTCCCTCTCCAGCTCTCTTGCAGGCCCCCCGCTTGCAGATCAACAAGCTTTATTCTTCTTCGACCAAGTGGGAATGGTTTCACCTGGTGGCATTTGTCCTTTCTGCTTTTATGTCTGAGGACACTGATTAGGAGCAGTTCCTGCAGGCCCTGGGTTAAAAATAAGGCAAACCAAGAGCTGCAATGTGCATTGACTGCTTCCAGACCATCTCCTCTGCTGTGTCATCACTCCCCACAGGAACTGCTCATCATTAAACAGAAATAAATAATTTGTCCTTTTTTTTTTCCTTTTTTTTTTTTGTTGTTTTTTGTTTGTTTGTTTTTTTTGTTTTTGTTTTTTGTTTTTTGTTTTTCTTTCTTTTAAAATCCATTGCACAAGCACAGTCTGGAGAACATTTTCTGCAGCTGCCTGTGTGTCACCCATCTATTTTCTCGGAGCCCTGAGAACAATGGGCCCTGGTGTTTGCTGCCAGAGGCCGGGGCACAGCTCTGATGTGCCATCTGTTTGGGGCGGTGGGACGGCCACGCTCTCCTCCTCCCGCCTGGCACTTGCGTGGTGGCTCCAAAAATGGGGTCAGATGAAGCAGCCACAAACATCCTGTGGTGGGCAGGGGGATGAGGGCTCCTTCCAGAATGAGGGAGAAGGTGACTCACGGGATCCCCCTGCCTTTTGGGAAGCTGCAGTAGCCAGCTTGGTGCTGGCCAGGGCTCTGGGACTTGCACCAGAGGTTGGTCTCCAAGGCTCAGATGGCTGACACAAATGATTCATCAGGGAGCTAATAAAATAATCGATGCTGGGGATAACACCCTCGAGTAATTGTTAAGTGAGGTCCTCCAGGTAACAGCTGGGACTGACAAGTAATAATCGCCCGGCCGAGAGAAAATTGCCGTAGTGCAGATCACTGTCAGAGGAGTCTGCTGCACGTGATGGATGTCTCCAGCACCTCTCTCCCCATCTCCTGCTTCCCCAACAGGGAGTGAACCCACCCCGCTGGAAACCCCCTGCCTGCCCCCCAATTACATCCACAGCAACCAGATAACTTTAGAGATTGGTCCCCAGCCACTGCCTACCCTGAGCTTTGCAAACAAAAGTAATGATAACTGCTCCTTGTTTTATTACAGGTCTGCTGAGCTCAGAGACCTCACAGTGCCGCCTTGCAAATATTAATTCATGATGCTTCACGTCTGCCTTTGGTGTCAAGGAAATGTTCGCAACCATTCTCAGCTAATCACAAAATCGGAGGCTGTTCCTCGCTATTGTTCTCATTAAAAAGTGCTCAGGAAAAAAGTTGGCTCGGTCACGTGCTCCATTCATTGCTAATGTTGTCTTTAATTTATTTTTAAAAAGCATAACCACTTGCTCATATTTTTGTGCCCACTATAAATCAGCTCTGTTTGAAAACTAGACAAAGAAACATCACACTGGTTTAGCCTCTGGGTTTTTCTGTTGTTTATCCAGAGGTCTAGATAAACCATCGACTGCAGAGAAGGTTAAACACAACAAACCGGAGCAGAGTCATTCACCTGTTTGAATTAATTTACCCATGAAATCTGTTTGTGGCTCCCACAGCTGCAGGGCCCTCCTGCACAGTAACCTTCAGTCTGCACGCTGCACCTGCCCCTGTATCAAACACCTTGGGCAACCCCAACCCTGAAAATTTAACCCAAATCCAGAGGGCAGAGGGGAAGTTTCACCTTCAGCTGAAACATCTGGAATGCATCAAGCTGCCAGCGGTCCCCTGGCACTCTTAGCCCAAAGTGCTGCATGTGATCATGTACTTAGGGCTCTGTTCAACAAAAGCACCTTAGCCTGAGCTTAATTTGAAGTTAACTTCGTTCCAAGTGCTGTGCCAAGTAGGGGTGGGTGCCCTGCTAATGGAAACCATGTGTGTGCAGATTGGCAGAGGAGCCTGTGCCTTGACTTTTCTAGCCCCTTGTCAATCATGTGTTTCCCTCTGTGCAAATTCCCCAGGGACAAACCCAGCACCCAAAACACATGTGTCCTCCACAGTGACTTATTTATGGTGCTGAGGCTCCAAATTGGTACTTGTTAAATGTCCTTTGCGTGGGAGTTGGGTCAGGGCTGTCAATATTATAATACAGCCTAATCAATTATCAGTTCTCCCGTTCACACCATCACTCCTTGTCTAACAGCTCTGGCTTTTGGCACTGAATACTAATGTGAGGGGCTCATCAGTATGCTGGAGGCTGCCTGTGCATCTCAGCCACGCACACTGAGAGCATGAAATCCATAGAGGGCACAGTGAAAATTCTCACACAGCTCCATAATACCACCAGGACACTTCAGAGCCTCTTACCTATCAGTGGCAGCAAGAGCTGGCCCCAAATGTGAATTTGGCCCTGCCACAGACACAAAGTTACCTTTGTGAAATGCCAGTGACACGCCCAGGAAAAAAAAAAAGTCCTTTTCAGTCTGGCTGTACCTTTCTCATTTTTTATGCAAACCTTTCATTTGCACACAGCTTCTCCTGCTGTCATACTGCAAGCATGACCTTGAGCAAAAATGCTTTGCTCTTCTTAAGGGATCCAGCAAGCTCCTGAAAGCACAGAGAGCCCTGCAGGGAACTGCAGGATCAGCAGCCCTTTGGGATGTGGGATGGGATACAAAGCAAGGCAGCAACCACCTTGTCTGAACCACTGGGGCCCACCACTCGCTCCTCCAAGAATGGCATTTATCCGAATTTTGTATTTGGATTGCTGTATTTCCATTCCTTATGACATCTGCCTGGCCAGGCCAAAGGGCCAAACTGTGTTTGGGGCAAGTGTCGCTTCCACCCAGGAGCAGTGGGGCTGAGGGGGGTCCTTCCCTCCACAGCATTTCTGGGTTTGCTCTGTAGCATCCAGCACTAACAGAGCATCCCTGGTGCAAACAGCAAACTGATGTCTGACACATCCTGCTGGAGGGGTGGGTCCTGACCACGTGGAGAAGCTCTCAAACCCCAACCCAAGCTGCCCAGTCTTAACCAGTAAGCAGTGAACCTGGCCTGGGGTGGAGAGACAGCCTCAGGTCTCTAAGGAAGAGATCCAAGTCCCATCCTATTTCTCCTTAGGCAGATGCACCAGTCTAAACCCCATCCACTCCCCTGACTCATGTGTTTGAATGAGTCAGGCCTCTCATAAAAATTGTACTAAAGAAATAACAGAGAGAAGAGCAAATCCCCGTGGTTCCAGACACTGAATAACCACAGAGGGACGGATGATCTCTGCCCCAAAGCACTTGTGGCATGGCTGGGTGAGAGATAAGAGCTACGGTGGAAACAAAGAAGGAAAAGATGAACCTAAAATCACCCAGCAAGGTAGTGGCAGTGCAAAGAATGGATCCAGCTCCCGACCCTGAGCTCAGCACCCTACTGACCTGCACATGCCACCTCTCATTTCAGGGACATTCAGAAGAGAAACCAAATGTAACACAGAAATGAAGCACATGACACTAGTTAGCCATCTCTTCATTACATCTCTCTGTACCAAATGTCTGCTCCAGTGTCAGGGCTCGCTCTTTTCATCCATACATACAATTACCCACTGTTATCCCCTCTGACTCCAGAGTCGCATGACCCAACCATGAAAAAATGGTTCTGATTCATTTACATTAAAGATGTAGATATTTTAAGGGGCATAGAAGAGCTTCTCTCGTGATTATTAAATGTCCACAGTGAAGCACACAGAGCATAAGCCACTGGGTCATGAAATGTAGCATTTTTTTCATTCTTATCTTCTTTCTCCAGCTTGCCAGAACACTGCAAGCCATCATATTGATATATAAGCAGCAAAATCTCCCTCCCAGAATGGAAAAAAGCAAATGGCCTTTAAGAAACGTTGGCCTTTGCCAGTGAAACACACGGCTACAACTGCAGGAAACACAACACAGGCTATTGCAAATATTAAATACAGGCAGCCAAAGGATAAAAAGGAAATGCATGAGCATGGTTCTGATAATTTGCAACAAGATGTGTGGTGCCATGGGGAAACAAACAGAGCTGGCCTGCGGATGCACCGAGCTGAGTTTTCCAGGCAAGTCGAATTGAAATCAAATAGGGTGGAGGAAACAGGTTGTTCTGCAGCCAGACTCCAGGCTCAGTTCCTCAATTAGCTCTCTGATGGAGCATTGCCTTCACTTTGAACCCACTCCTGGGGGACCCGGCGTACAGCGGATGTCTCCCATGTGCAGGCCGCTCCTGAGTGCTGGAAATGCCTGTTTACAAGCAGGGCAGATCACAGGGAGAAAATTACAGCCTCAGCCTCCCACTCCCGTCCCTGCCAGCTCTCCTCTGCCTCCCTCACACTGTGCAGAGCCTCTGGCCTCACTTTTCTTGCACTACACCTGAGCAGTCGGCAAAGGCTTTGCTGCCACAGGTGCTCCCTGGGTCGAGGGACCACTGCCCTCAAACCCACAGGCACATCCCACAGACCTTGGGGAAAACGGGCATCTGGTCTTGAAAGCCAATGATAGGCACTGGAAAACTTTCAGGAGGTGTGTCCTGCTGGCAGCAGAACCGGTGGTTGGGGGAGGCACAGCAAATCACAGCACTGGAGGGACCTGTCCCCAGGCTGGGACGTGGGGGGACTTTGGGGACCCATTATTGAGACCCATAGTGTAACGTTCCAGCATGGAGCAATCAGACATGTGTGCTGCCAGCCACCACACACCGCAGTCTATCTCCATAAATTAGTCTCTATTTCCCCTTTTTGTGAGGAAGGAGGAGGAGGAGGTGAGTCTGAAGCCCGCTGCCACATCTTAGAGAAGAAATCCTATATTATTAACGTGGCCATCCATCATGCTGCCTGCTCCACAAGGAATGTGCTCCTTTTAACACAGGAATCAATCCTTTCCTATGGAAAGGAAACAAATGTAATCACAAAGTATTGCTAGTCCTCCTTGGCTTTTGTATCTGGGACCCCGGATGACTTGATATTCTTGGTGGATTTTTGGTGCTGACCAGAAGTTGAACTTGTTGCAAGTGCAGTTTCTGGAGGAAGCTGGGAGTGTCCCATCTGAGAGCTATAAAGAGCTCCATGAAAAACAACAGAAAACACTCCTATGTCTGCAACAGACTTATTTGTTGGATTAAGGAAATCTTCCCTAAAGTTGCATTTTAGGTCCCAAACTCAGGAAAGCATCCCAAATTGGGATATCACTTAAACAAATGATTAATTTTAAAGCAGACATGCCAAGCACACAATCTGCTGGCCAGCTTCAACCTGCACGACACATTCACTATAGGCCATGTTCTCCAGAACCGTATTTTCCTTCCATAAATTATTTTTCTTGCATTTCTGACTGCAAGGACCAGCAACCTGGTACACCCAGAGCAGCAGGATCTGTCTGGCGGTGTGAGCAACCAGCAAGGATGCCGAGGGGCAAATATCACGGACCCCATCCTTCAGATGGAAGTCAGAAATTATCCTTCCCATCCCACACAGTGAATCTGGGCCAGTACTCCCAGTTCCTGCTTTGTACCCCCACGGTTCGTCTGCATCTCAAAGTGGAATCTCACTCCTACCAACCTCTCCAGGCCCTCATTTCAAGCACCCAAGTCCATGCACTGTGCTCCCAGGGGAATTTGGCTGCAAGTTCTCTGCATAGCTCAAATGTCTTTCCTGAATGAAGACCCAGAAAAAAAAAAAGAATTTAAAAGAATCTAACCAGCCATCTAAGGAGAGAAAGGAGGAATGCAGAGAATGAACCCACCAACATCAAAACCCAGGAAGCTGCCTTTTAGCCTCCAGACAATCCCACTGATAGACTAGATTTTTCTCACCCCAGCTGGGAGTAATGTTTTCTTTCTTTTTTTTTTTTTCCATTTGCTGAATGTGTTCATTCTACGAGGGCTTTTTTT
>VXBT01003035.1:140136-189621 GCA_013400235.1 Oriolus oriolus
CATTCATGGCTCCCAGCTGTCAAAAGCCACAAAATGCCTGAGGCTGTCTGTCTTCTTGCAAATGCCGAAGCCATTTTCCTGTAGAGTATGCGCTCATTAATCAAGTTTCAGACTCGTCTCAGTCTATATCATTGTCCATAAGCCAAGAGAGACGCTTTGGGGTCAGTAAAGTAGCACAGCAGCACCAAACCTACTCTGGCACTGTCAGATGCAAAGGTCTCAGCTGGGCTCTTCTTCCACTGAAGTCAGTAGGTTTTTATTTTAATCTGGCTCAGTTTAAAGTCAGGAATAGAAGTAATATCTACAGATTGGACAAGTGTTTGTTTGAACATCACTGCCAAAAAGAAGCAAAGCCCCAGAACCATCAAAGTTAAACAGCTGTGGTGGGTTGACTTAACTCCATCCCCTCCAGACCTAACACAATAGTGTTTAATTTTCACTGAACCACCAGACAAGGGCCTGGCTGGTGACTGGTGGTGTCCCCCGAGCTCCTCTTGCAGAAGTCCTGAGAATAAACAGGGTCCTGGGGTGTGGATATGTGGGGGTTGCCAAGAGGGAGAACAGCACATTCACCATTCGCTGCTGGAAAAACATATCCATGCCTGGGGTTCTCACTTCAAAAAGAAAGTTGAAAAGCTCTAAATGGTTCAGAGAAAATCTCTAATAAATGGGGAAAGCTGGTTTCGAGTGAGAGGTTAGAAAGTCAATCTGCTCTGCAAGTGCAAGAGAGAGTTCAAAGATGCCGACGCTGAGGCCCATAAATATTGCAAGAAGAGCCAGTTTCCAGTATCAGAGCCTCTCCCAACCAGCAGAAACAGAACGACATCACAGGGCTGCAGGGCTGAGCTGAAGACATGCAAACTGTAAATCTGGAGCTGCAGAAATGGAAGGGTGGCAATCAGGAAGAGGTGGAATGGTCTCACCAGTGTTCACGGGAAGCCCGTGCGCTCCGGCTCAGCCAGGGGCAGAGGCAGCGCGGCTCTGGCACTCCCTGTGCCCGCAAAACCCTCTCATTTTGCTCATGGCCACGGGGATTGAGCGAGTTAAAACTGAGGCCAGCGAAGAGCGAGCGGTGACGTGAGCCACCACTCACTGCCAGCTCGGCAACATCGCCTGCGGGCCCGACCCGACCAGCGTGGGGTGCAGCAATTGGGTGTAATCAGCCCTTCTTGACATTCTTACCTCTAGAGGAGCCACAAAAGGACCTCCCACATCTCTGTCAGTGGCAGAGGACCCGGCCCTGGCATCAGAGCCCAGCAGATAGTTCACAAGGCTCCTCTCATCTGAGGATTACCTTCACCCTGGTAATGAGATATTTCATGTGTTGCTCTTCTCTCCTTCAAGGCAGGTGGAGGGTCAAGGCAGGTTGGCTTCACAGTGAAGCATTTTTCACTTGTCAATAATTCAATTAATGGCTGTGAAAATGTCCATCAGGAGTCTGGTGGCAGCCAAGTGATCTGAGAGTCACCATGGAAAGAGAAGGAGCAGCAGAGGGAAGAAGCAAGAAATATGAGCATGCGCTCCTGGGAGAAAAACAGGGCCTTCCTCCATCTCATTTCATTCACAAAAAAGCTTTTGCTTAGAAGGTTTGTATCTTGTCTCACCATTCAGGTCATCTTTTAACTGCTGATAATTTTAATTTCAACAGGCACTTGATGTGCTAATCAAACCCAAAGGTTCTCAGCAGGATGGAAAATCCCAAGCATGGACATGATTATTTGGCTTTTAAAAAAAACACTGGAGTGTCTAGAGAAAAAAAAAATAAACAACACATCTTTTATAGGGGTTATTTATTGTTCTTTTTTGCTTATTATTTATCCACACTGGTCAATTTTATATCCAGGCACACGTTACCTCATCTGCTGCATCCCAGAGTAGCAGCAGGGACACCGCACAGGGCAAATGGTAATGGTAATGTTTCTTTTGCCATTAACCACAGCTCTTCTTTTTCTCCAGAGGTAACAACAAAGCCAAAATCTCTCATCTGGCATCCCTGCTGACAAGGACACCTATTCCCTTCAGGAGCAGGATTTAAAGCAGGTGGGGGTGCAGATGCGACACCGAAGTTCAGGACGGTGCAGGCGCTTCAGGCACAAGTTCACTTTCCTTGGATTCCCATGCCAGCCCTGGGGCTGGGGACCCAGCTGATGAGGTGCCTTCATGGGATCTGGGCTCCCTCCCCTGCTTTGCCTTGGGCTGCTGTGGGTGGGATCACAACCAGGGAGAAGAGAAATGTCTCCTCCCTTTCCCTTGAGTCAGGCTTATAAAATACATCCTCTTGGAGAGACCAGCAGCCCAATAAATCCTGAAGTACCTGGGTGACACATGGCTGTGTGATACGATCAGTCCCAGAGGGAGGGAGCCCCTGCCTGACACAATAAACTGATGGGTCAGGCTGGCTGGGCAGGATGAGGAAACTCCCAAGGGATGGCCAGAGCCCTCCTCCAGCCCTTTTATGAGCAGAGGTGCTCCCTGAGCAGGCCAGGATTTGACAGAGGAGGAGGCCAAAGAAAAGGGCGGAATAACTCACCCAAAGCAAAGCAGCCTCTTCTCCTTTTGGCAGCAGACTCCAGGACTGATCCAAAATCTGCCCCTACAGCCAGCCCTTCACAGACAGCATGTGGCATCCCTGCCTGATCATATCAGGGCAGATAGTGACTGGGCAAGGGGGAGTGGCTTCAAACTAAAAGATGAGAGATTTAGATGTTTGGAATAAATGCCTCACTGTGAGGGCAGTGGTTCAGGGTGGAACCTGGAACGGGTTGCTCAGAGAAGCTATCAGTGCCCCAAGCCTGGAATTGTTCAAGGCCAGGTTGGATGGGGTGTAGAGCAACCTGGTCTAGGGGAAGTTGTCCCTGCCTGTGGCAGGGGGTTTGGAACAAGATGATCTTTAGGGTCCCTTTCAACCCAAACCATTCTAGGATTCTGTGATTCCATGCTCGTGTTTGGCCCCAGGTCTGCTGTGCAGTTGTCCTTGTGAGGGTCAGCCAGCCCCCTCTGAGACAGTTTTCATGGAGATGTGGAGAGAAAAGCAGCCACTTCTGCGGGATTTTCTTCCTCTCTGTGTACCTGCCAACAGCAAGTGACCTGGGAGCTCTTTGCTCAGGCAGCAGCACACGAGGGCATCTGTGGTGTGAGTCGATTGTCAGAGGCTCAGCTGGCAACCTTGGGGGGAAATACTCCAGCTGCTTATCTTGTGTTTTGTCCTCCAGAGAAATCCAATTAACCTGCTTCCTTTTGCACTTAGTGTTCCTAACGTCAAAGAGCATCACCTGGAAGACCTTTTAAAGGCAAAATAAATGCCATGGCAACTGCCAAGATATTTCCAATAAATCCCAGCTGCGGTCTTCAGACTGCAAGTCCAGGAGACTTTTCCCACACTGTAATTTTGCTCTTTCAATATCCTCTGTTTCTGGGGAAGTATTGACTAAGTGTTAAGCCTCCAGACTTAATTTTTGGTTTGATCCCGTGAAAGAGGAACTGAACCCCTCATTCACTTTATCTGGAAATGCTGGTACAGGAATGCTGATTGCTGTGGTTAATTGTCACATCTGTGGGAGCATCCTGTTAAGGGAAAAATTAGACTCAGTCCTGCGTGGGTTATTTACAACCCAGCTGCTCCAGCCATTAAAATTGCCCTGAATAACTGCTTCCCCCACCACACTCAGAACAAGCAGATTAGTCCCTGAGATCACAAGCCCCCATATTTTCCAGCTCAGTACATCTCATCACGAAATAAAGGCCTTGCTTCAATAAATAGCACTGTTGAGGGCACTCCTGCTGGAATGAGCCTTCCCTAGCAATGCTTCCACTCCGGAAAGAGCCTTCTCTGAGCACTAAAGAAACCCATCAGAAATAACCTTGGATTTTGTATGTTTATATCTGTGTAGCTGTGGAAACACAGTGAAGAGGGATGGTTTTTGTTCTGCAAGGCAAATAGAAGATCTGTGATATCCTTCAAGGATATTTCAAAGCTTCCCTCTCATCCTGCTGCAAGCAAAGACCTCTTGCCCAAGCTGTCTCTTTTTTTATATAAATGCCTCCCTTTCCCTAGCATAGATCAATCCAGTGCTGAGCACTTTTCTTGGCATCCTCACCCCTAATCGCCCTCAGGCTGTTGCAACACTTCAGATGTTCCTGTCTGGATGTGGTGACCAAAGGGTTTGCTTGGCACTGGAGGAGGCTGGGTTGACCCCTGTTCTTGCTGAATCCACACTCCCAGTGGGGTGTCTGGGACACACTCAAGGAGGCTGCTTGAGAGATGAATCACCTGTTGCTTGGGATGAAATGGATTCTCTTCTCTCCAGCTTGCTGGAGTTACTGCTGAGGTGGCTGCAGGCAGCAGAGAGGCTGGAGAGGGCAGGGCAGAGCATCTGCTGGAACACATCCCTGTTGGATCCTCATGCAAACAAGTGCCCCAAAATTATCCACAGGAATGACTGAGCTACATTTTTTCACTTTCACTGCATCCCTCTTTTCTCCTCTCTGCTCTGGCTCTTGTCCCCACTTCCTTTTCACCGCTGCTGGGTGGGCTCCTGCTGCCTCCTTATATCTGGTTTCATAGAACCATGGAATTACGGAATGTATTTTGTGGGAAGGGGGCTTCAAGACTATCCAGTTCCAAACCCTCCTGCGATGGGCAGGGACACCTTTCACCTTTCAGGCCAGGTTGCTCCAAGCCCCATCCAACCTGGCCTCGAACACTTTCAGGAATGAGGCATCCGCAGGTTCTCTGGTTTCCTTTCAAACATGCAGCCCAAGCCCATGCACTGACTGAGCTGTTCTGCCCAGCAAGTCACCACACTGCCCCACCACCAGAAAGATCTCTTCAGAGCAGAGCAAACCCCCCTTGTATCTCTGCTTTCTCCCTCCTTTCCAACCCATCAAGGAGAGTCAGGGCCCCTGCAACGGGAGCAGACAGAGACTCCATCCTTCTGCCAGCTCCAGCACTGGCTTTTGAATAATGTCCTTCCTGGCACAGAGAAACCTTGAGCCAAACCTACACAGGGCAGCAGTCAGCCCCTCACAAAATCCCCTTGCAAACTACTTTCTGCTTACATCACACCCGAATTTCTCTCCCAAATACCTGCATGGCACCAAGAGTGCTGATCCCAGCCTGAGCCCTGGGCACCAAGAGTGCTGATCCCAGCCCGAGGCACCTCAGTAATGTTAATAACAGGCACAACCTATTAGTGCAACCCAGTTATTGCAGGTGCCTCACACACGAGCCTGCCTTTAATGATGTCTGCGTGCACAAGCTGTTGTTCCCTGCAGCAACCCCGGCAAACAGAGTAACCTGGGGCAGCACAGCGAGCTCGTCTGAGGCAGGGTTAAGTAGGTGATGATAAACTCTCAGCACCATAACCAAAGCCCACGCACACAGCGCCAGATGTGTTCTGCATCCTGCAAAAAAGGCTCCGGGCCAGCTCTCAGTGACGTGTGAGCCAAAGGGTTTTCCCAGAACTAGGCTGAGCCTGGCATAAGGCTTGGGAAGGGAAGTGCTCCTTGGGGCAGGACTATCCTCCAAGAGAGTGCATGGGACACCACCAGGAAAGGGGCATGGCACCAGCATTGTCCTCCTTTGGCGACGCAGGAACGGAGGCTCCCTGCTGCAAAAACACCCAAGCAAGTTCTGGTGGGGGGACATGTGTCGATGGGACAAGGGGGAATGGCTTTAAACTGGCAAAGGCTGGGGTTAGATTAGATGTCAGCAAACAATTGTTCCCTGTGACGGTGCTGAGGCCCTGGCACAGGTTACCTACAGAGGCTGTGGCTGTCCCATCCCTGGCAGTGTCCAAGGCCAGGTTGGACAGGGCTTGGAGCAACCTGGGATAGTGGAAGGTGTCCCTGCCCATGGCAAGGGGTTGGAACTGGACGACCTTGAAGGTCCCTTCCAATCCAAACCATTCTGTGACTCTGTGATCAAAGGAGATCTTCCAAACCATCTGTTGTAGCCACGCTCTCAGCCTCATCTGCAAAGGACCCGGTCCTCAGGACTGGAGGCTGCTGTTGTGTTCATTAGGAAGAACTTTTAAATTCTGCTCAGGAAAGCACAAACACATGGAGGAAAGGAAAACCTGGGCTTGGGTAGGATTCAGTGGCAGGACCAGACAAGGAAGACGTGAGTGGGAGGCAGGTAGCCCCAAACAGACCTAGGGGAAAAGCATGGGCAGGGAGAGAGCCTTAGAGCTGCCTGAGAAAATCACTTCTGGTATTGTCCAAGTTTGCAGTGCGTGGCTTGGCAAGCCTGTGATCTTGTGTGCAAGAGCCTCCAAAAGGGAGGGTACAGAAGCTGTTTTGCTGGGGGATGTTTGGATCAAGACAGCAGGGTGAGGATCAGGAGTCAGCCAAATCACATAAATCATTGGGATTTCAGGGCCTGATCTCAAGGCTTTTGAGGATAACTAGGCATCACTTCAGATCTGAGACACTGTGCTTCAGAGCCCTTTCAACATTCAAGGCTTGCAAGCATTTTATTGATGTGTAATAAATTGATTCATGCCAGGAGTAAAGAAAATGTGCTATTGATGTCGTTAGGTGTAGGTGTCTTCATGGACATTTAATGTAACCCTTCCTTTCTGCATTAAAAAAACCCAAACACTTAGAGAAAATCTCTTGCTTAATATCTAATCTAAATCTCCCCTCCTTCAGCTTAAAGCCATTCCCCCTTGTCCTGTCACTCCATACCCTTGTCCAAAGTCCCTCTCTAGCTCTCTTGGAGCTCCTTTAGGTACTGGAAGGTGAAGACTCTAAGGTCTCCTCAGAGCCACAAGACCAGCTCCCTAAACACTACATCCTTTTGCAATCATGCATTTCCTCCCCCTTCCCAGCTTCAGTTTGTAAACTATTTGTATGCTGATGCTTTTTAAATAGCTCCCAATGAGGATTTTCCATACAGGGAATGGCAGAGGAAAAATAAATCTGTGGGCTGGAGATTTATGTAAACACAAATTCCCTGCAACAGCAAGTTCCTCACTGCATGTGGCTCATTTTACAAAAACACACCATCAGATAAAGGCATGTACGTGATTCATTTGCTGCCCTCTGATGTGGTGGGGCTCTCAAATGAGAAGTTTAAACTATCCTGCTTAAAATCAGAGTCACAGGACTTACAGGCTGAGGAGGCATGGCTAAAGGCAGGCTCAGTTTCTAGCAGACGTGGAGTTGTGCAAAACAGATTGTTCTGTGGGTGCTAAAAACTCTGATAGGGTCTAGGAAGAGGTTTTGTTAGGCTGTGCCAAGCTGTTGGTCATAGAAAGTCATAATTCTATCAACTGGCCTGCTCTGGAAGCTTTTATAGGCTTGACATTCATTGCCAGTGGAAGTTTTATCTTCCCTTGCTTGTGCTAGAGATATCGTGGGCCCACAATGATGGCAGAGTGCTAGACAGTGCAAAATATTAGACCAAAATAGATGGGTCCTGTCTTTCAGCAGCGCTGCTCTCTTGCTTAATATCTAATCTAAACAAGACAAAAAGCACTTTGGTGTGGAGATCCAGGACTCTCTGCAGGGAAATCTTTTAGCCCCATTCCTCAGAGAGGAAACTAAAGCTCTGGTAGAGTTGCTTCCAGTCAGATTTGACCTCCAAATCCCCAGCCTCTACGTCCTGGCCACAGTCTGCCTAGCCACAGTGGTTACTCATACTCATATGACACAGGGAGGGTTTCTTATTGGAGCTCAAAATCCTCTTTTGTCCCTTAAGCTTGTGTAGGAAATGTGGGAAAATGTCCAGCTCCTCCTTCACACCACCAGCAGCCCTGTGGTGGGTGCACCAGGGAGCTCTTCTCACAGTAAGACGTCTCACTCTCCGTGAGTTATCCAAGTACAGTGCCCAGGTATGACTTGTGCAGAGAAAGAAGACCCTGGCCCTTGGTCCCCCTGCAGTGAAACTCCTTCCTCCTCCCCCAAACCTATCCCAGATCCTCCGGCCACAGAGACCGTCTGGCACCAACTGAGCCCCCTGTCTCTGCCTGTATTTGAGAGAAACTGGGTGAAGACCACCTCCAAACACAGGTCTGAGGAATTTTGGTCGGGTTGGCGGGCAGGTTTGCTCTGGAGAGCAGGCTGAGTTTGGTGCACAGAGTTAATGAACCTTCCTCTGAGCATGGAGGATCATCCCCCCTGACCAGAGGCAGCACATCCGTGGTCAGCACTCCAGGCAGTGGTGGGGAGCAAAACTCCAGGCGCTGGTATCAGAGCAAAACTGTTCAGCCATCACCAAATGCACTCCCCAAGGGAGCTGAAAACCAGGCACTTCAGAAAAAAGCTTAAGGGAAAGTGTGCACATGGTTCTGAGTCCCAGCACTGCCCCCACAGTCACTCGAGCTCCCTCTCCTCTCCTAAGGGATATGCTATTCCCAGCTACTCCCCCAGGACCAGGGAGGAAATTCCCTTGTTTGAGCACACCAGTGCGAGTGTCCCACAACTTTGGAGTTTCCCTACAGAAGCCTGCCCACATTTTGCTCCTGACCACAAAGCATTTGCTTTGCATTTAGCAGGAACAACCAGTTTAGTGTTTGAATGAATGATTGGTGTTAATTAGTATCATTCAAAATTAAAATAAAGGTCAGAAGAGGGTAAGCATTATCAAAGGGCCTTGTTTGCTCAAAGGAAACATTAATGACACTTGTTCAGTGCTTCAAGATAAACTTGTTCAGGCACTGAGTTAATGAAGAAATAAATACTCCTCTCCGCTGAACGTCACTACTCCTCAAACACAAACCACATGTCTTTCATCTCAAGGTGTGCCCTGCCCTATCTCTCATCTCTCCTGGCTGTTTCATTCCTCCTCGCTCTGGAGATGCCAGCTCCCCTCCCTGAGCAGCTGCAGGATGGGCCCACCACCAGTTCATTGGGCTGACAGCTTCCCACTGCAGAGCTCTCACCCAGGGACTCCTGCAGTGGCATCTCACCGCCCTTCTCCCAGCTCTCCTTCATTATGAAGCGATGGACACGAGCGTGTTGCAGGGCTTGGTGCTTTCAGGACCTTAGATTGACCAGCTGGACCAGAGAAGCATGAATTCCTCTGCTTCCACCCTAAGCTGGCCATCCACAGGGACCTCGACAGGCTGGGTCCGTGTAAACCTCATGAAGTTCAACAAAGTCAAATGCAAGATCCTGCAGCTCAGTCAGGGCAGTCCCAGGCACAGGTAAGAGATGGGAAGAGAATGGGCTGAGAGCAGCCATGAGGAGAAGGATTTAGGGATGCTGGTGGATGAGAGGCTGGACATGACCCAGCAAAGTGTGCTGGCAGCCCAGAAGGTCATCTGTGTCCTGGGCTGCATCCCCCACAGCGTGGGCAGTGGGGCAAGGGAGAGGAATTGTCCCCCTGCACTCTGCTCTGGTGAGAGCCCACCTGCACTGCTGCATCCACCCCTGGGACCCCCAACATAAGAAAGACGTGGAACTGTCAGAGCAAGCCCAGAGGAGGCCATGATAATGCTCCGAGGGCTGGAGAACCTCTGCTGTGAAGACAAGATGAGAGAGCTGGGGGTGTTCAGCCTGGGGAAGAGAAGGCTGTGAGGCACCTTGTAGAAGCTTCCAGTACCCTGAGGGTCTACAAGAGAGCTAGAGAGGCACTTTTTATGAGGGGATGTAGCAACTGGATGAGGGGGAATGGTTTCAAACCGACAAAAGACTGGTTTATATTAGATACAGGGAAGAAATTCTTCCCTGTGAGGGTGGTGAGGCCCTGGCACAGGTTGCCCAGAGAAGCTGTGGCTGCTCCATCCCTGGAAATGTTCAAGGCCAGGTGGGATGGGACTTGGAGCAACTTGGTCCAGTGGAAGCTGTCCCTGTCTTTGGCAGGGTGGTTGGAATGGGATGGTCTTGAATGTCCCTTCCAAACCATTCTGTGATTCTCTGACCTGATGCTCCTGGGTTTGCACCTCTCTAGGCAGATGCACCACCAGATCACAACCTCCCACGGTCAAGGCCAACCTCCTGCCCCGTGTCTGTGCAGCACGTGGTGCAACAGAGCCCAGCTGAGGGTCCCAGATACACAGGACGATGTGGGGGTCCAGATCCTTCCCAGCTGCCTGCAGGTGCTTTGCTGGTGCAGAATAAGCCAGAAATAAATAAACTGAACTCTCACCTGAGAGCTGGGTCACCTTCTGCAGGTGCTTCGCTGCATCGACAACAGAGGGAGCCCGAGGATGTCTGTGCTCCAGAGTCAGGCACCTCAGGCAAATTTAGGGTGGGATGAATCCTGGGCTAAACAAACCCTAATACGTTCAGAAACCAGCAGTAGCAGCATTCACAGATGTTTATATATACACAGAGAGAAAGAGGGAGGGAAAGTGTGCGCACACCCTTTGGCTTCTCTGTGACCCCCAAAATGCCATAAATCACTTTCAGCAGGAGCGCACGGTGCAGCAAGTTTTGCCTCCTGCCACATCTTCCACGCTGCCAATAATTTGGCAAACCCTGCCCTGCCATCAGCAGTGGAGAGAGGGGGCTGCAGAGAAGAAATTGGGGTACAGGAGCTGGGGGCTTCCAGGCTGCACCGTGCGCCCTGCGCCAAGAACGCAGCGCCCCAGCTCCCGCTGCTAAAACCACGGAAGGCTGAGGAAGATGGTATTTCCATCTTTTGGAAACTGAGCACTGGGAACACGCCCACACAGCCGTTGTCATAATCTCCCCAGTTCACTCAGAAGTAAAGAACAGGCAGAGGTCAAACTTTTCCCGGCTTAAATAGAAACGCTATCAAAATTTTAACCCCTTCCCTGCTGCCAGCTCACGGATCTCCCATTCCCAACAAAGATTCCCGTGCGTGACGAACACACACAGGCCTTTGCAGCGGTGAAATCTCTGTTCTCCCCCTTCCCTGCGCGCTCAGGCGACGCAGACAGCGACGTTTCCGACACCGGCAAGGACGAGCAGGCCCGGCTGCGGGAGGACCATCTGCGGGGAGGTGCAATCCTGCATCCATCCCGCGTCCCACCCGGCTGCAGGCGCCCGGCAGAGCCGCTCTGCTGTGCCAGGAGCACACGCACCAGCCTGACGCTGCTGCCTCAGCCCATCTCGCACACACGGGAGAGAAGAGGCAGGAAAGATGGGCTTCCACAGGGAGCAGATGGGCACCTGTCAGCAGCCATATGTCAGGAGATCAGTGCTTTGGATTGTGCATCAACCAAAAAATTTTAAAAAAAAAAAAAAGGGAAAATGGGAAAAAATCCCCACCTTCTGTAAGATTTTTAATCACGTGGTCCTCAGATGCTATGTGGAAAAAAAAAATTGGCAGCTCTTCCCTTTTTTTCCTGAGTGAACAGGAGCGAAGCAGCCTGGTATCCCACATTTAACACAGCACCCCTCACCCTTTTGGAAAAGCAGCAAAGAGGGGTCCACTTCCCTGAGTTATTTCCCTCTGGAAATAACTATTTCATGGGAGAAGAGGGCAGCTGCATACAGATGGCCAACCTGGAGAGCAGGAGCAACGAACTGGTGAAAGGTTTGAACCCTGCAGCTCAGCACCATCACTTCTCAAAAGGTCAGGAGTTAATTCAGATCTATAGGTTGATGGCCATAAGGATCCCAAGCCCTGAAAGTCGATAGCAGACACCAAGTGTGACACATTAGACAGTGACGGGGTGAAGATGCTCAAGTAACTTTATCTTGCCTGCCAGACCTCTGTGTGGAGGCTGTTTGCTCCAGCCCAGCTGTCTCCGAGCTCAGGAGCCATACGGCTGCTGGGACTTCAGAGAGGGAGATCAAATTCGGAGACAGCAAAGCAGGCAGTTGTTTGCTTTCCGTGTCCCTGATCAACTTTTGGCCTCCTACTCTCCTAATGAATTTCTGGGAGGTTCTCAGCCCTGCCTGCTCTTTAGCAGACTGCACTTCCAGCTACAAAAATAGCGCAGACACTAAAATGATCTTCGGGAATCAGATAAGAGCTCCTCCCAGGAGGAAGAAAAAAGGTTTCTTTCTTCTCTTTTCTTTTTTTGTTCTTTGTGTTTAAGGAGGCTGATGTGTTACAAATATAGATCGTGATTTCCATCCCAAAGTGCTTCGCAAGAGCTCGGCTGGCACCTCTGCACAGAGCTGGCAGCAGGCACGGCTGGGATGAGCTGTGCAGCTTCAGAGAGGAGCGCAGCCCACCCCAGCCGCTCTCAAAACCTGTCCAAATAACTGCACAGCACAACTGCAGGAGACCTTCTGGTGTAGGCACTACCACAGATGACAGAAAACACTGTTTTCTGACATTACTTCCTCCTAAAACACGTCTCAGAGAGGAAAATGCATAGGTAAAAGCTCTGTCACATCACAGGTTTCTGTGGGCTTGGACAAGTCATTTTTCCCACTCAGTTTTAGCAAGGAAAGCCTTAGGGAGCCTCCCACATCTCCCCCAGTTTCCAGCTGGTCACCGCACTCCTCTCTTTGCCAGGGTTTGATGGTGACCAGACTCTCCCAAGCCACCTCAGCTCATTAACTCAGGATGAGTGCCCGTGTTGGGTCAGTGTTCTCCCATCCCTGGGGCTTATGTCAGCTCTTGGAGGGATCCCACCAGTCCTGGAGCCAGGGAGAGATAAGCCCTGGGAACATGAGGGTGGGAGAGGGGAGGGAAGGGAGTGTGGGACTTCAGCCAGTCCTTCCCCCCACTTGCTGCTTTTCATGGAAACACATTAGAAACCTTTCTCTTCTCTAAAATGAGAGCTTCATAACTCCCTTATCTGCGTATCGTTACTGATAAGCACTCTGATATATGCGTCCGGTCACGCTGTGAACTCCCTGCCCCTTGCTCAAATCCATGTGCACAGGAACAGATACCCACGGGCCCTCAAAAGAGAGCCTTTAAATGCTACATAAACACAGATAAATACAACACAATACATCAAATGGAGCCATAAGGGACCTCCAGTGGTCTCCTAGTTCATCCCCCAAAGGCAGGGTAAAATTACAGTTTATTGCCCAAGCCAGTGCTAAAAATATCCATTGGCCAAAATTCCAGTCTTCCTGAGCAACTGCTTCCCTTGACTCTCTCCTTTTCACCCTTCAAAGCTTTTTCTGGAATTGGATGTTCCTCACTGCAGTTTAAGCCCAGACGCTTTCCTGTCCCTGGCAGACCCAGGGAATGGTTCACTCCCATCCTGCTCACATCTGGAGTTGGTTACATCTCCCACTCAGGCTTTGCTGCATTTGCATCTCTCCTCTAGACAAGCAGTGGCATTCTGTTCAGGAAAAAACAAAGAGTCAGTGGTTGGTCATAAGGCACAAAGCAGAGTGGGTGACAGTGCTGGAAGGAGCAGGTGATGTGGCTCCTTTGTTGGTAAGCTGTGGTAGCACAAAACCAGGTCCCAGCAGGGGCTCTGGGGCCAGGCACGAGGAGACCCCAGAGATGTTCTGCAGCACGACTTGTGCCAGCAACCCATTCACACCTCTGGGCTGGCAGGCATGTGCAAAGCTGTGTTTTGCAGCATTTTTCCATTTTTACTGCTCTTCTAAAGATTTTCTTTGCAAGAGGTCAGAAAGTGAGACATAGTTATAAAATAGTTATAAAACCAGAATGAGCACCTACTGGACCAAACCTACCCACTCCAGCATCGTCTGACAGAGGGCAGAATTAGATGGGATAGTGGGAAGAAATTCTTGGTTGTGAGGGTGGTAAGGCCTTGGCACAGGTTGCCTGGGGAGGCTGTGGCTGCCCCATCCCTGGCAGTGTTCCAGGTCAGATTGGATGGGGCTTGGAGTAACCTGGGATAGTGGAAGCTGTCCCTATCATGAGAGGGGGGTTGCACAAGATGTGTTGAAGGTCCCTTCCCACCCAAACCATTCCATGATTCTGTGAATATGGCCCTGTTTCATGATTTGTTGTGGTCCTCACTCAATGCTCCCCCTCCAGCATGGAGCGTCCTCTGCACACGACAGCGCCTTGCAGCATGACTCAGCTCCAGCCAGGAAAGCACATTTTCCACCCACACAGCTGCAGCTCCTCCTCTGAAGCTCCCTGCCGTGGCTGGGGACACGACACACGTCCACCCCTCTGCTGCTGCACCCACTGAGCACACGTGCTCTGCCAGCAGTTTGCACCAGCACCTTCCATGGGAGCCCTTGATGGGAGAGTTCCTGCGCCTCTCACACCTCCTCCTCGTTGCATCTCCTCTCACCGTGATGCCTCAGGCACAACAGGACAGAACCTTGCAAGGAGTTGTGTGGCACGCATAACAGGAGACAAAATGCGCTGCATAAATCCCTGGACACTGATGCTCTCTTTTCCCTTTAACACCAGCAAAGACCACTGAGCCTTAACTGTGAAGCTGCAACCACTGACAGGCAAGAATTTTTTGAGTCCTAACTGAGAGGCAAAACACCACCTCCTGCACAGGTTAGCCAGCCTGTTCCTTATAGAAGTTCCCCATGAGCTTCTCCCAGCTCAGCAAAAGACAGACGATGAAATCCCACCTGAAAGTGTCAGGGCCTCAGGTCAGCCTAAACACTCTCCTGGGAGCATCCCAAATCCTCGTCCCTCCCCCAGCCTTGGAGATGCTGATCCACATTTTTGCTTTACTGTTTTTCTTGGCAGCTGTTTTCCCTCAAGTCAAGCTATGGCTGTGTCGCTTTTAGGTACTTAAATTCATATTCTTGATTCATTTCTTCCCTAATCACTTGGGATACTGAATTTTACAAAGGCGAGTATAATTAATCTTCCAGGTTTGTGCATGTGTGGTGAAAAAGATGTGATCCGTGACAATTTAATGCCCTAGCTAGCTGCTGTTAGACAATGGAAATTTCTGAGTTATACCCAAAAAAGCCACACCCAGCTCACAAAGACTCCAGCAGCTGACAAGCATCTTCTCCAAACTATTCAGCGGGAACATTTTCTTGAGAGCTCTTTCGGGTTTGTTGTTGTTTTAAACTTGGCCCCAAATATCAGCTGCAAAAGAACAAAGCCTCAAACTTGTGCAGTTGGTTCGATGAGTTCCAGAAGCTGTTGAATTTCTCACGGCGTTATCAGCGATCTTGGGAGACCCACGGAGGTGAATTTCATGCAGCGATCGCTGTTAACCTGCTCCGCTCCCCTCTGACATGCATTCCTCCTCCCACTCCCCTCCAACACGCATTCCTCCTCCCATTCCCCTCCAACATGCATTCCTCGCGATCCCGGCGGTGGTTTGACAGTCAGCATCGCTCCAGACAGCTCCATCCCATCTCAATCACTCTCTTAGAAGTTAACAACCCTGCGATGGCCAGCGTCGATATTGGCTGCCCATAACAAAGCTGTTAGAGTGGCATTTCGGTAGGAAATGGTGGGAATGCTGCAGTAATCAGACAGAGTTATAAAAGGTTAATGAAGATGAAAGGAAAGAAAATACAGAGGAAAAGCCCAGGCAGCCAAAGAGATTTTGGCAAGATTTGCTAAGCTGCTGCCTAGCCACACGCTACTTCCTGCATTTCCCAACCCAGCTGCACATTTCCAGTAGCCTCAGCAAGTCTGTATCGCTGGGAGAAACGCTGAGCTGACTGTGTGGCTGGTCACACTTGTAACGATCCGTGTCCACTATTGAGCAAAATGATCAAGTTCCCAAGAGGAATTTGGGAAGAAAGTCCATTTCACCTAAATACACTGTCTCTGAGGAGGGTGAATTCAGAAGTGCTCCAGCTCAGGCTGGAAACAGCCTTAATAACTTAATAACTGAAGTATTATCCGTGCTCACCAAGAGGACAGCTCTTTCCAAGTCACCTCAGTATTTCTGGAAGGAAAATTTTCACTTGGCTTTATCAGAGACCTGCTAAGTAAAGCAATCCCCTGATACTGCTGGGTAGGACAGGGTGTTGCCAGGCACTCCTTCAAAGCAGGGGGAAGAAATGCCTTCATTTCTTCCCTCCCCCCGCCTCCCCCCAACCAAGGGACAATTCCGACAGCACAGTTGTACTGTAATATCCCGATTTCACACTATGGGACTCCACCCCTTCCCCTTAGAAAGCTATTTAATGCCTTAAGAGGTGTCCTCATCACACGTTTTTTTTTTTAACCACTCCATTGTTTTATTCGCTACGTCTCTCACCACCTAAAATATCCCTTCCTCCTCAGCAGCACGTCAGGCTTTCAAATGACTGCAGGCTGTTGCCTAATCTTTCCCCTATTCCTCATCCGATGTCGAGACGGGTGCTTAGCTAAGCTATGCACATAGCTCGCTGTCAGCATCGCCACGTCAATCAGCCTCCCCTGCTCCAGCCGCTGCCGGTGCTGTTTTCTGAGTTCCTGGCACTCGTCACCCTGTCTCAGTGCCAAGAAGGGGACGTGGACCTGCTGGGTGGGATCAGACGGGCTCAGCAGAGAGGGACTTGCAGCCCGGCGCACACAGCCCAGCCCATCACGGAGTTCTGCTGCTCTGTCCTTGCTGCTCACCCCTCATACATGGTTTTCCACACAAATTTCTCCAGGCGTTTTCCAACCTCCCCGCCTCATCAGTAAGGTTCCTTTTAGCCATGTCGTTTAGCTTATGTATTTCCAAAGCAAGCCTTGATCTCCTCTGCTGCTCATTTCTCATTTCTCCCGGCTCCTCCCAGTCCCACAGTGACTGCAGCTCTGACCACACAGCATTTAGCACTGAGACCATTTATGAAGGTACCACGTTTGGCCAAATTTACCATCTGTGACCCAAGAGACACCTCCTGCACCCCAGCCACACGTCCATCCCCCTGCAGTTACGGCTGTCATTACTGGTGTTAATTGCACAAATAGGCAAACAGAGCTTGCTCCAAACTAACTCAGTCTCCATACAGCGTGGAGACTTTTGGGTCTCCTTCATCTCATCCTCTGGGGATTTTTTGGCTGTGACAAACTTTGAGCTGGCTTTCAGTTTATGGGAACTGCTGTATTTGTGCCACTGTGAACCTCCTTCATCAGTAAACCACTCTGACAAGCCAGAGTTCACAGGGTGCGCAGCCCATGACAGATTCAATTGCAGATTAAAAATTCCATACCAGAAATATTACAGGAGACTCGAGATCCTAATTGTTTCCTGCATAACGCCGGAGCTTAATTTTCATTTTTAAACTCTCAAGTGCTGACAGCCAGTATTTTGGTGTGAAAAAGCTGAAGATGTGACTGCTGCCTCACTGTGAGCAGGTAGGAACTTCCAGAGTTTAATCTTACACCTTAATTTGTTCTTAATATTCAGATCGTGGCAGCAGCCAGGAGGCATTATCAAGCTAAGTGCTCCTTTGTGTCAATACACAGCGGTAGAAAAATTCCCCGCCCAAATGAGCTGTGATTGTTGTATCTTCTGGAAGAAAGCCACGCTCTCTCTAGTGCCGCACTAATGCACTTCTAGCGACAGAACTGATTAGGATTCCTGCTTTGGATTTGCTCAGATCTAGCCTGGTTGGGTTTTTAATCTTTGGGATAAGCTGTGGATAGAGAATTAGCCATTTAGATATAAATGCATCGCTGGGAAACGGTTTGCCAGCACCCGCTGCAAAATGACTTCAGAGTCAGATCTGGCGAGTGTTGCTCAATAATGAAGTGATAACCTGGGGTGTGGGGGCAGAGGGGGATTTTTTGCTTTCAAGAAGCACCAGACATCTTTGCCTGATTCTGTCTCCACTAGCACAGAAATTAGAAGAGTGCTGAGGAATGTGGGCTAAGAGTGAAAATAAGCACCCACCACTCATCTCAGATTTGAAATGACAGCTGATAGGGGAATTATGGAGTCATCACTGACAAGGGAGGCACAGGGGGCATGGCTTGGGCTGTTTGACACATGGCTCTCTGGTGCTGTATTTTGATGCAGCTGCCCAGTGAAGCCTGGCAAGACATGTATCCTTCCCATCTTGGCGAGGCTGAGCAGCAGCGCTGCAATGTGTGAGAGACACCAGGGTCAGGTTTAATCCAGTGGTGAGCTTCTCCCCCTCTGAATCTCCAGTGTCTGACAAGCAGCAGTGCTCCCCGTCACACTCTGCTCTTACAAACAGCAGGAAGGTCAGGGATTCTTCCTGAAGGCTTCTTTCTCCAAAGCCATTATTTTTCCCTTGTCCTGAAAGAGTCTGACTTAGCCACTTCCCTCTGGTTGTCCATCGCATAATGGCAAGTCCTCCTGAGGCAGAGCAGGACTCATGAGTGACACACCACCACAATGGACTCTGCCACAGCACCCAAGCACTGCTGGGACCCCTCTCCCACATGCTTATCTCCCCACTTTCTCTAGGACTTGCCTCTAATTTGCCAGCAGTATAGACACAGACATACAGACATGCAGACTGTGGTCTGAAGATCTCAGATCCAGAAGCACTGGCCACACTCGGCCTGAAACTGATATCCTTTCTCATTCTCATGGATGTCAGAAAGATTTATCCAGAGAGATCTTATTTTACAGCCTGTGTCTTCTGGTGTGTTTGCTCTTTCAGCGCTCTGGGTTCAGAAGCTGCTGCGTCCTCCCCAAACCCTCTCTCACCCGTGCTGGAGGGCTATAAATTATAACAGCCTGCAATGCATCCGGCCACGGTCCTGTCCATCATCTGTGCGTGGCATTAACCCTCTGAAACTTGGTCACCCAGATCTGCATTTCCCAAGCTTTGAATCCTTATCTGTTGCTAAAGCCGCTCAGACAGCCGAAGAATGAGGCGCGTACGGCAGCCGGCATTTCTAAAGAAAACTTGATGGCTTTCTGACACCCGACACATACAATTCCCAACAGAGTTAATTGAAGCTAATTCCTCAAAGGCTGAGATGAGAATATCCCCATAAATTATGTTCCTGCTTCATTCCAGACAAGGATGGCATGAATGCATTACACGCAATCCCCTAATTTACAGTATTAAAGCCAGCAAGTCAATCAAGGAGACTGAATAAAGTCACTTGAAAGCTGAAATTCATTTTCATCCTCTCTCCATCTGTACTGTAACCTGAAAGGTTGATTTTTGAGGGCATCTTTCATATTTCCACGCACAGCAGGACCTATTCAGTGAGAGGGGAGCCTTCTCTGTGGATGCGACATGTGCTGGGTACAGCAGAGCCCCTGCTTGGGGGATTTTGCTGGGGTTCAGGTTTTCAAGGCTGTTATTGAGGCAATTTTCAAAGGTGTTTCTAGAGACCTTTGGGTTTCCAAGACAGAGAGAAAAACACCACAGGACCGAGGGCACAATGTCCCTGCTGTTGTCTCAGAAAGCCAGGGCTGGTTATCGTGGAGGGCGCACACAGAGACACACAGGCATAAATCTAACCTATAACACTGCTACTGCCAATCTGCTCTCATTAACAGAGGGTTATTTTTAAATCCTGTGTTTTTTGGACACAGTCCTAATGATGAGTTATTTTTAAATGGCACTTTAAAAATACAGGCACATTTCGCGTGCCATTCATGTCACTTTTAGGATCTGAAATATCATTGAATTGTACTATAGAGATTATGCAAATTAAAGCCAGATTCAGTGAAAAAGTGCCCAGCTTCTGAGCTGCTCAAAATCAGAAGGACTGAAAATACATTTCTGGGAATTTTTACTGCCTTGCAGAAGCTCTGGAGATGTAAAAGTTGGTTATCTGTTGGAACAGGCAAGAGTCCTTCACGTTGGATACTGGGAAAACAAATACCCAGGTGAAGCCAAGGTGAAAAGCTTAGCCCAGAACAAATAGAAACCCCATGACAGAACCAGGATCTTGAGTCCCACCATGGTGTAACCCCAAAGCCATGCTATAAACTGGAACAGACTAAAGAACACGATTTCAGCGTCCTATATCATGTTATAAATGAGCCTTAGGGCAACTCTACTATGTACTATTTCATTTATAAAGTACTTTAGACATGCAGTATTTGGCAATTATTGTTTGCACCAAGTTCAAGCCCAGCTGTGGTGAAGCTGCAGTAATTCTCACTGGAATCTATAGAGTTCAAGGGCCCAGGAAGACCTTAACACCTGCCTTGCCTGACCTTCTGCACCAGGTGTATCACAGCTCCTGCCTCAAGTCCATAACTCCTGACTGAGCTATGACCCATCCCCAGGGAAATACGCACACTCAACATAAAGACTTGGAAGATGGAAAATCCAACTTGTCCTTGAATTGCTGTTCCAAGGTTAGCTGCCTTCCTTGCTCCAAGTCCTCCAGCTCTAATTGAGCCGACTCTCATTTCCATTATAACCTTTCCTGCTAACATGAAGCACCACCCCCCATTAGAAATTCCTTCCATACACAGGTACTCCAAGACCACAATCAAGCCATGTCCCACCCTCTTGGATCAGCTAAACCAGGGGGTTTATCCATAATAACATATTCACTCCTGGCTGCACTGTGGGTCGGTACACACAAGGATGTTGCTGCTCTGTAATGAGTAGCAGTTACCACAGGTCAGCTGAGGTGCAGGAAACATCCACACAAATGCCCTTTGCCCAGAGCTAACACAGGATTATCTCTATAACACAGCTTAGGAGCGGCGATAAACTCATTTGTATTCTTTTCCTTTCGTCTAATTGCTTTGGAGAGAATAATTCATGAATGAAACGCCCAACTCGAGAAGTGTTAAATGCACTGAGACAGCATCCCATGTACATTTAAATAAAGTAATATTTACCCATAAGAAAACACACTGCTGGTTTAAACACAGTTTTTAATGATTAAATGGTAAAAATTGTGTTACCAGTTTGAAAACACAGAAAAGAACTCACTGTAGGGAAATATATTTTCATTTCTATAAATGAAAGGTTGGGAATATATTCTTCATCAATGATACATGAGCAATATAATGTTCTGCTCTTCTATTCTACCCGAGAGATCATGTTAATCCTTTTGATTTATGCACAGCTCCTTAACTAATACTGTAACAAATGGTATTGACAATTAAACTCTCTTCTGTAAGAAATTCATTGTATTTGCAGCACCCACAGTAAGAAATGCCTTCACGCTTCTGACAGGAGATCTAAATAAAATTAAAGAGCTAAGAACAAAGGCTGTAGAAAAATCAGAAAGGCATAGCTGATAAGGAAATGTGACTTGCTTCTAGGGGGGATTTTTGTATGTATCTAAGGCAGTATATTGCACCTAAAATGGGAGGATTGGTACTCTTCAGTTTAAGCACTCAAATCTTCAGTTCTTTGCTTCCCAATGCAGAGCTGCCTGAAATATTGACCATCACACAGCACTGGCTTTGAAAAGGCTGGCAAAGACCCGAATCAATTTAATCTTATTAAAATACGGAGCATTTTAAAGATATTATCCCCAGTGGCTTACTGATGGCTCAATTGCTGCTACAATCTATGCAAAGGCTTCGAGTGATGAAACTCTATTAGTTCCTGCCTTGTCTCTCCTTTTCAGAACGGTTTCAGAGGCTACTGCTATCACTGGCTCATCAGTGCTTAAAGGAAATACTTTCAGAAGCAGAACTAGAAATGTCTCCTCTTGCATTACCAGTGTGTAATTAGGGGAAAGCTGCATTCCTTTCAGCTGTACACACAGAGCCACACAACGCGTTTTCTAGTTTTCTAGAAATGGACTCTTTAAGGGTCAGACAGCAGCAATCAGCAGTAACTCACTCCAGAGCATTCAAAGGAATTAATACTGATTACAGGTTATTTAGTCATTCTGAAAAAAAACAACAAGAGAAACCCCCACTCTCGTCAGAAACAGGCACCTGGCACAGCAGAGCGCTGCCAGCCTGCCACAAAGCGCCGGCGATTACACCCTGCGGAGCCTGTGCAGCAAATCCACGGAATCAGCAATAGCTCAGGATGAGGCACCAGCCCAGAACCAAGCTCGTGCCACTTAAAAACCAACCTATGATTATTCTCAGGCAGCAGTGCCCAAAGCAGCCAAAGGTTTGATTACTAAAAGAACATTATGTCACACGGTTGCGCGACGATGATTATGATGGTCCCGAGTTTCCAGGGCTACGGCAACTTCCCGCTGAGCGAGGTGCTGTAGGAAGAGGGAAAATATGGACTACATCATAAAAAATGAACTCCTCTCCTGCTTGGGGAGTGCGGGAGAGGGAGAGGAGCCTGTGCTGTGCTCTACAGCTGCTGTTCCCTTGGTCTGGTGATGCTGAGCACATGCAGGGCAGCAGTTCAGCGAGCGCAATCAGCTGGGGAAATTGTCAGCTCGCAGGATTTTGAAGTGTCTCCCAGGCAAAATACCTTGTAATGAAACCACACTTGCTCTCAGCTAAACTCACAGTCCCACATCACGGGGCCACCAGCAGCTCCAAGCGAAACCTATGGCGGAGGCTTGGCTTTTTAAAGGCATTTCTTCAGCTGTCCTTCAACAAGCACTCAGCAGTTTGTGTTCATACCCTGCTATTTGTTAAAGATGGCTCAGGGAGGGGGAGGATTCAATGCCTGCTTCAAATCAGTCCCCCCAGAAATGCTAATTTTTACTCATAATGGAAATAGAGGATTCCCACTGCCAGGAGGGCACAGCTCAAGTCAGAGTAATCCCTCCTGAAATCAACGTGTGAGGTGATGAAAGAGCAGGAGTTTTTCTGAGAAAAGGTGGAGATTCCCAGCACAGTCATCATCTCTCTGCTCCATGGAAGACTTTTTAGTCTGCAAGGAGAGGAACAGTTCAGCACAAATAGCAAGACAAGGAGCAGGGGGGTTGGAACTAGATAATCTTTAAGGTCCCTTCTGACCCAAACCATTCTGTGATTTTGTGATTCCATATTTGCTCCCAGAACATCATGACATTGCCTGAAAAACTTGCAAAGGAAGGTCCTCTTACAGAAAATGTTCATATTTTAGTGTAAGCAAATGGCAGCGTTTACAAATGAAGAGTTGCCCAAATTTTTTTCAGTCCTTCAGTTTTATTTTAAAAGGGCTGGGACCTTGCAGAAGGCATGCTGCTGTTTCTAAGGAATGCTACCTGCCTTGCTGAGATGCAAATCAAAATTCAAAAGGAGGGTGAAGAAATATTTTCAGCCACTCATGGGATTTCTCTCATTGACTTCTCTCAGAGCTCAATAGTCAGAGAGTGAACAAACACGAACAGAGAAATTGGGGAGATATTTTATCAGGAAAAGTAAGCACAAGCAGCATATGGTTGGGAATTAGATGGTCTGACGTGTGAAAAATGTGTCTGTGAAGCTAAGGACATCTGTGCTGGGGTCCACTGATCAGCCTGGAGGATGTAACACTTCCAAGTGAGTGGGAATGGCAGGAAATTAAGTCCAGAGAGTTTCCTGGCCACACCACTGTCACCTCCACACTCAGAGAATGACCTGACCCAGATGTGAGCAGGCACCCTGGGACAAAGTAATGAGTTACCAGTGATCCACACTGGCAGGTAAAGGCAAAAGCATACCTGTGACTTGTGAGACTAAAAAAAAAAAAGAAAAAGAGGGTTGTGAGGAAATAGAGATTATGGTTTCAGGTGGAAATATGCTTTGTGGAGCCTCAGAAAAAGGACTCTTTCTGCATGAAGGCTGCACTCCGCTCATCTCCCCATATTCCAGAAGCCTTAACCCATCTTCTTTGCTGATTTTCATTTGCATCTCAAGGTCAGAGTCAGCCTGTTGGAGTCCTCTGCTGCCACACTCACCCGCAGGGTGATTCTGCAGCCAGCGTTCTGACGGCTTTACAGTCCCTAATAAGATTTAGATCACTCCCTACTTTACCTCTGTGAGGACGTGGCAGGTTCTGCTGAGAGCAAATCTTCAAAGGACTCTGCTGAGTGTCACAGGAAAGTTATAGCAACCAGCCAGACCTGGACTGGGCATCTCCGCTGGGCGAGCGGTCCCCGGTCATTCCTCCCCTCTGCTGCTCCGTGGGGAAGACCCTGCACTCCTGACACTGCTTTTGCTACAGAAGAGTGCTTGAGAAAACAAGCTGTAGGGTGTCCCAGACCTCCCAGCTCCCAAACCCATGCCTTCCACAAAAATCTGGAATTTCCAGATGCGTCGTGAAGCTGCTGCAACATCCTTTTGCAAGACAAGCGCCCAAACTCAGATCTGAGGCAGATCAAGGAATCACCCTGCACAGATGCCTCTTTCCAAATACCTGCTGCTATCGTCCAAGTCTTTCAACTGAGTCCAGCGTCCTCCTGGTGATTACCCAAGGCTTTGTTAGACATGCAAATGAGACACTCATCTGGGATCTTCTGAGATGAGGACTTCGGGATGCGCCGCTGCCTTGCAGTGACAATGAAAGACTTTTTTTTTTTTTGCTCATGCTGGAAACTTGCTGAGCGTGCATAGGAGAGCAAGTGCTCAGAAAGCAAGGTTTTGAGGAGCTGACAACATTCCCAAGTGACAGCACAGTAGCTCGCCTGTTCAGCGAAACCTCCGTGGAGAGGAGTGAGGAACAGGCAGACAGCCAGCGGGGATTGCTGCCTCCTGCGCTCATCTTCACCTTCCTTTCATCCTGCAGCCTCCCTTGCCCTCCTGAACAAAGCCATAGGCTTCAGTCTGAGGCTGTCTGCCTGTTTAATCATTATTTCTCTGACCTCCTACAAGGGCCTTTCGACACAGGCACAGCCCAGAGTAAGAAAATGCAGTCACCGTTTCAGAATCCGCATCCAACATACCCAGCAGTATCTCAAACACCAGATCATCCCAGCACTCGTGCTAAGAGCTAGCTTTCCAGCTAATTGCTGAGAAATGTTGGCATTTTGAAACATGCTCCCTCCTGGATTACTGCAATCAAGTTAAGGGCATGGCACCAGTTAGTAGCATTTACCAAGTGCTGCAATTTCAATAGTTTAGACATTATCAATGAATGAAGCAGGTGGTTATTAGGTAATAGCCTGGACACAATAAATAATCACTCTCTCCCTGTATTAATTATTCCCCTGCACCAACATTTTGTAATTCTAAAACATTTTGTTAGGGTGAAGGTATTTTGAGGCGGGGATCAAGAGATGTAAGGGGGATAGTAAAGGAGAAGTAAGAGCTCAGCATAACCTGGGTAATCGGCAGCTCAAAATCTGCCAGTTCCATCCTGAAGTGAGCTTTTGCAAAACATCTTCCTGGGACAGAGCCTTCTCAAGGGCAAACAGCACTGGAGAATCCACTGACCTGCCAGCAGCCAAGGAGGTGCAGCTCTGGCCCAAGGTGACGAGAGAGCCTGAAATCCCAGTTCTGCATGGGCAGCAAGAGCCACACACCCAGCAGCTCATTTCAACCCCCAGAGTGGCACAGCCTGGTCAGCACGGTGCTATAATTCATTATTAGTGCGGATTAATGAACCTTTCTTGATGGCAGCCCGATTCTGCTCATTCCAGAGCCATTGTCACCTCTCCATAGTGCAGCATTGCCTTGCTCCAAACGACCAAGACTGAAAAACCAGCACTTAGGGAGTCCAGGATGGGCTCCCCCACAGTGCATTTGAGCATTATTTCCACATGCTGCTGTGTTTTGCTAAGCCCTTCTGCTCATTTCCAGGAGGATCCCACGGGGTTTAGGAATTAGCCTGGGGCCTGGGAAAGTTGAGCTTCATTCCTTGATCTGCCACAGAAACCCCAAGTGCCACTGGGCATATCACTCAGCACCTCCACTTGGGTCTCCTAACTGTAAAATGGGGATAGAAACCCTGTGAGGGTGTTGGCAAGAAGATAAAACATATTAACCATCTGGGAGGTGCTGCGATGCTGTGATAAGAGGGGCCACGCAAGAAACTCAGATAAACAGTTTCAAAACTCTCAGCTTTTCGGTGCTTTCTCTTCCACATTGGGACTGCTCTGTGATTTCACACAGCCAGCTTCAGTCCTGTTTGCTCACAGCTTCCTAGAGCACTAGAGGTTTCCAGCCCAAATCACAGGCCTTCCCTCAAACTGTGAAAGGTCGTGATCTTTCCAGTTTGCACCCCGTGTTTTCAAGGGGGCGAGCAGAAATCTCCACAGAGCTTTGACACCCACAGCCATGAGGGTTTACACTTTGAGCACGAGGACCTCCGTGCCATTTCCCAGTTGGATCTCATCGACCACAACGTTCACCCTCAGAGCATGCCACTGAGCCAAGCCTTTTTCAGAAGTGTTACGTCTCTAATGACTGCAGGCTCTGGTTTGCCCATCAGCACTCCAGTGGATGTTTTAGGAGCATGAGGGAGTATTAAAGATAAATCATCGCCCAAAAGCCCGAGAAAAAGAAACTCAGTCCTGTAAATACTTTCTAGGATCAGTGGTTTAAGCTTTCATTGACACTGAAGAACTACGAGGTGACACGAAGTCACTGCGGGAAGATGTAAACAACCCATGAAAAAAACATCGCATTTCAAAAGATAGGGCACTTCTAAGGCCACAGCATTCTAAACAGAATTATCTGATGCCAGCACTGTTTATTTGGTGTCTGAGGTCTCACATGTAGGGCAGCCACAGCTTATCAGAGGAGAGTTGTCACCCATTTAGAGAAAAGCTTTAAGCTAACAAATTCTTGCGCTCTGGAGATACCAACCACATGCGAGGATGGGGCTGACCATACCCATTTTCCACTCGGGGAACAGTTACCGGCACCACTACCTCCTTCCTCAGGTTTGATGCCAGTCAGACACACGGGGAAGGAAGAGGTGAGCCCGGCAGGATCCTGACATCAGTATTCCAGCTGTATCCGATGCATTACATATATACAGCTAAACACTCAATAGACTGAGCAACTTCAAAGCAACACATTACCTGCTGAATTAACACCCACTTCCACCCTATTAGAGGATGCTTAACAGAGTAAGAAGCTGCCAGCAATTCGGTTGTCATGCACACTGGGATACACTGCAGAAAAAAATCCAGCAAGAAAATGGTGTGAATGGTTTTTTCAGTGTCTGAAATGACTTTGACACACGAAGAGTGGAAGAGTCGACTCATGTTGTGTTGTTCAGCATTTACCCTGTGCCAGCTGGGAGCATGCTCAGATAATTCTGTCTAAGTAGTTACAAAAACAGCAGAAGTCGGGAGAAAAGGCTCCTGCGAAATTTGGCACCATTCCAGCTCACCAGCTAAATGATTCCATCTGATATTCAAAACAGGCAGGTGGAAAATTATCCAGAGACACACCATCGTGTTCTGCCTGAACAAATGCAAGAGGGACTCAAATACCACTTTGGACAGCAAGTCAATTTAAATCTAAGTGTTTTCCTATTGATCCTCCATTTTTTTCCTGGAAAATGCACGTGCTGTTTTGCTGTGGAAGAGACCTGTGTGTCTGAGGGCTTGGAGGGGGGTGTTAATTTAGGTTTTCCTCCCCTGTCAGTGGGATTCAAAGGGAGTCCAGCTTGTTTTGCCATGCCAACCTGTCATTTTATTCCACCTGGCCTCCTGTGCAAATAAAATCACCCAGTGGGTTTGCAGGGTCTGCTCACAACAGTGTTATAGCTAATTACCCACGGGAGCCACGGTGATGCTAAGCAGAGCATGCTCAGAATTGCATCTCACCTGACATCCAAAAAGCAATCGGGTATTACAAACCCTGATCCTTGAGATCACCTCCTCCTGAAGCAAGATGGGTTTTCCTCAGTACGTCCAACGCAGTCCTTGCACGGTGTGACCTCCAGGCTCGACACACCGCCAGCCCCACAGGCTGCACAGAGCCAGGGGTCGTGTCAGTGCCTCTGACACCGCAGTGTCCATTAGAAAGATGCATTAGGCTTTATTGTAAACAAACAGCCTGTGGTACAAGGAGCCGTATTTCAATTACTTAAGCCCTAATGCCAAACTTGCTCTGTTTCAGAAGCAAGATAATACAGCACTGACAAAGTATATTATCCTTGCTTTCCAGTAGCCACAGATAAGTATCACTATGTCACCGTGAAAAAATGCGCTCAATTATCCTGCGTTGTTATTACTTAATCTGTGTTTCAAAAAAAGCTTTAGACTGAAAAGATGTTAGATAAAGGCTAAGTATTGCAGATAAAGGCATTGCTTCACTGAATATATGCTGTAAAAGCATGAGCTGTGGTTCCACACATTTAAATGAACCAGGCTCCTCTCAGCACGTTCCAGTACTGGCAGAGCCACAGCCACGACTGGCTGCTTGCACAAGAAGGTGGTTTGGAGCCCTAAGAACAAAATGCAGAGGTAGGCTGGGGAAGGAGCCTGCTCCATGTCGGGGAGAACCTTGGCATGGATCTCCTCCCCAGCTCATGGAGACTGGGTCCCTGCTGAGGTCTGTCCTGGCACCACAGGTATGACCCAACTGTAAATGGCAGGACAGCAGGAGCAGCCCAGCCTGAGGCTTTCTCAAATGGACAAAGGAGCTTTATTCAGAATACCCTGGCCACCAGATTCTCATTCTCTACACAGTCACCAGCAAGAGGTAGCAGGACTCTGGATACCCGTGTTTGGATTCCAGCTGCAACCCCGTGTCAGTGCTGTGTGCTTTAATGGTCCCAGAAAATGAGTCCGGCACTTTGAATTGACGACAAATTGATTGAAACCAGATGTCGTGAAAAAAGCCTTTTCCAAGTTCAATGGCACATGAATGGTCTCAGCCTGCCCCTGGATAACCCAACTTCTGTGCCCCAGTCTGCCACAATAAACTAATTGGGAGGTTTATGTTTTGTCTCTGCGCTGTGAACTCCTTGGGGAAAAGAGCTTTTTAATGGCATACACAGCCCATGACCTGGTAGGCTCTAAATCTCACTGGGTGATGTGCAAAGTTATAGTGGGACCTCAGCTGAACACCCTGAGCTCATGTTACTGTCTGGATTAGCAAAACTCCAGACTATTACATCGTCTGCAGTCTTCAGGCATTGCTGGGAGTTTGGTTTCCCCACTGAGCTAAGCTTTTTTTTTGGCATAGTCAAAAGAAGGCAAACAAAACACCGCAGGTACAAAGGCACAGGAGGAAAAGCAGCATCAAGCTGTTGTTTGGCCAAGCCAGCAGATGCACAGTGGCAATATTGGCTTTGTCGGAGAGCAGAGGTGGCCAGAGCCTGCACGCCCAGGTCTCACCACTTTGCAGACCTCATCATAACAGATATATTTACGCTGGATACGCCTGATTAACACACCCTGCCAGACTCACGCTTGCACTCTCCAGCCTGCACATGCAGAGCGAGACCCCAGTTTGGTCAGCTTGTGCTCCCCAAGGCAGATAAAAATTACCTCAAAAGCCAAGCTTGATTCGTGCACTGCCATCAGAGGGTCCCTGGGAGGATGAGTGATTGATCCTGTTTACCTTTGGCACAGCAAGGCATTTAACATCAGGTTGGGAGAAGCTTTGTAGTTGTTATTCTAATGGGCTTCAAGACAGAACTATTTGTTTTGGAGGGTGATAAGACTTCTCAGACCACTGGCTCCCCTGGGCAAGGCTCTGAAAATCTATCCCAGCACATGTGAAGCCACAGCACCAAACATGCTCTGCAGGGCATTACCAAGAAATCCTGTCCCTATTTCCTTGTCAAAATTACAAAAAGCCCCACAAATCCTACAGCGTTCAGCTCACATATTTCCCAAAAACTGGGGGAAGAAGCCTGCAGCTGAGGTATGGCAGAGAAAAGGTTGGGAGCAGACTCTCCTGGTGACTAATGCGGCCGAGATAAGCATCTAGATGCTCGCTAAAACATACAGTATCACATGCAGATTAAAGGCTCCTTCCAAGATTTTGCAAGCAGCCAGTAACTCCTACCCAGCCATCTGCCCAGAGAGGGCCTCCGACTTGTCAACCAATCCATTTCCCCCAGTGCCACGGGCTGGGTGATACCGATCTCTGCTGTGTTTTCTTACGAGAGCTTTGATGTACAATCTCCTCGCAGCGGCAGCCCCCTTTAGGGAACAAAGCCCTGCTCCAGCCAGGCTCCTCACCAGTTGTCCAGGTATTAGGTTCTTTTTTCCAGCTTCGGGGCAGCCCTGTCACTAAACTTTTCCACTGACCTTTTGCAGGGAACCTTCTGCTCGTGGCCATCTGTGTCCTTCCCCTTTTCTTTTAAAGCATTCACCTGAGCCTTTGCAGCAAGCAATTACACACACACTGGTTTGCATCAGTCACAAAAGCTGTGAGCCTCCAATTAACCACCTCATGCCTTTTAATGATACAACGCTGAACAAGGAAGAGAATTAGAGGGAACATCCTCAGAAGTGGTTTGCAGCGGGACAGAGCCGTCTTTATTATTGTCTGTATGAGGGTAGCACCTAGGAAACTCAGCTAGAGGCTGTGAAAACAAATGGAGAACTTGGGGAATTAGTTTGATATGGAGAATTTATAGTCTACAGGACAAGACGGAGTAGGTGGATGAGGTGTAGGGTGATGGGAACACAATGATTTTCTAAGGATCAGAATAACCTGTCAGCACCCTTTACTCATCACTGCCAAGTTGCTGTGTCCTCCCTCCTAGACACCTCGATTCAAGAATGTGAATGCTGGCAGAGGGCTCAGTAGCAAAGGCAAGTGTGCCTTTGACTCCCAAAGCCCCACGCTGGAAGCACAGGGCACAGCCTCGTCTCTGCCTTCAAAAGATAGCTGGAGATACTGCACCTGCTCGGAAGGTTTCAGGCAAAACAGCATTTCAGAGGAATTCACCAATTCAGCAAAATCTCTGTGAGGTGAGTCAATTTTGCCCAGGTTCCCATGAAACTTGCACAGGGCTCCAAACATCAGAAACCTGCTGAGTTTCCTGCCTGGTCACCCATCTGGTTCCTCCACCGTTCAGGTTTCCAGGGCCCTGGGGCAGCCTGCTGCCGAATAGGCTGCTCAGCAAGAGGGGATTTCACTGCTGCCACACTTCTCAGCTTGGGGTGTCCCAGACATTAGACCATAGGCAGGAAACACCAGAGCATCCACAGATGGAGAGCCCATGAAACCCAGCAGAGAGAGGTTCAGAGGTCCGTGGATCGGCTCTTGAGACAACCCACAGTGCGAGCTGCTGCACTATTCCCTTCTGCAGAGTTTCTACCTGGTTGTGTTCTGCTCTGCTCTGGCAGGAATTCAGCCTAATTTCATCAAAACTAAACTTTTTCCCAAACCATAATCTTCTGTTTAAGCCCATTCCTAGCAGACACCCTCGCAGGACAGCTCATTTTCCTCTGAGCAGCAGCCTCTGCACGTCAGTCCAGTTCCAGCTGCTCTCGGGTCAGGGGCAGAGAGTTGTACATCCTGTACAGCCCACCAGGAACACTGCAGGGATATACAAATCAGCCAAATCTAAATTGTCTGCTCTGGAAGACGGATGATATGAACAATCTTACAGTCCCACGAGCTCGCCATGGGAGGAGAATGAGGAAAAATCTCCAAATTTATCCATCCAGTGGAAATATGTGATCTGCCTGAGGACTGCACACCTGATACTGTGAGTACAGGGTCGTGGGCTGACCCCAGGGCTCAGAAGAGTTCAGCAAACTCAGACAAAGGAAATGGGGGGGCAAAGAAGAGATTCGCTTGGAGAAATCAGTGCCTAAATGACATTTATTCTGTGGTTTGCTAGAAAATATGGGGGAAGGATTCTGGAAAGATTGAGATGAAGCAATACTGAAACAAAAGGGATTGAAGGATACTTAAAGTATATGAGACATTTCTTGTTCTGCTTCATGTAACACTGGACATTTCTCACTGCTTGTGGACCAAGGGACAGCAGCAGCAGCCACCGTGCACAGGCACCTTTGCTCACCCTGTTCAGCCACCAGTAGGCTTCACTGGGAGCCTAAATTTATCTGTCCTGTGAGGAACATGTTTCTGGAAGCCTGTTGTTCCCAAGTCATACCTCCAACGTGTCGAGCAAACACCGAGGCTCCTCCTTGGGATGCAGCCGGACGTGCTGTGAAAGCTGAGAGCTCCCAAGCACGCCGTGGGGAAGTTCTCCTGGGAAGCATCTGTGGGAGACACTGACACCAGCTGAAGGGTTATGTGGAGCTTGAGCAACAAACCATCTGTCAAGACCTGCTTATTAGGATGTTTACTCATAAAATTGGCCTTTTCATCGGTGCACCAGAAGCAGTTTCTGAAAGCAGCCCTGACCACCAAGAAAACAGCCTCAGAATCAATCAACAGGAACAGGAGCCAGATCCTGTTCAAACAGGAACTGGATCCAGCAGCCAGAAGAATCAGTTTCTAGCACAGGGACATTTCGTCCATTTTGCCATCTCTCCTACCTGAAGATCAGTAAATTATTTGGGTTTTTAGATCAATGTCAGTGAGGATTCTTTGGTGGGACAAAAGGCCTTTTGTTTCCGTGCCCCACGCAAATCCATTAACTCTGCCATACAGTAGGGATGGTGATTTATTATTTTCACTTTGCTGTGTTTCCAGTCCATATTATGATGCTTGTGCTGAGTAGCTAATAAAGGGTGGGAACACAACAGAAGGAAAACCCAGTTCTCCACTTGCCTTTTTTTTTGTCGTTAAACATGAAATTAATTGTTCATTTCATATATCTGTAATGAATAATCACCATGTTCATGAGCCCAAGCAACCTACCCAGGGTGACGCTGGGCATCTGCAGTGGGCCCAGGGGAAGACACATGCTCTGAATCAAATGTCAGTGGCTCAGTAATAAAAGCCTCTCTCAGGGCTGACACCATCCTTCAAAGGCAGCAAGTCTCACCACAGATCAACACAGGAAAAAGAAAGCAGCAGGGACCACAGCAGAGATCCCTATCTCCACGACAGGGAAGGGGAGGGGAAGGAAAGGAAGCTTGTCATTTAACAGCAATAATAAACACTTCTGGGTGTGCTTCCTCCTCTCCCTGCAGGAGCATCTTCACCCTAAGCACTGACAGGCTTCAGGTGGGATCAGTCAGATCCAAACCTCTCAGTACCGATATTCCTGTCAGAGAAAAATACTCTGGGGTGGCTGTGGGTTGTGCAGCTACAAGGTTGCTGCAGGGTGTCCCACGGTGCTGAAGACAGTGATGAGTTACCTCGATGTGTTTGTTGTTCCATACAAACCACTCAGAAGACACCTGTAAAAAAACATGGATATGTTGTGGATGAGAAGAGGATCGTATCTCTTCCTTCCAAGCAACTGAACATCAAGGAAAACACTCTCATGAGGTGTTTGACAGGAGAAACAAGCCAGAACATCGCTTTCGTTCAGCACTCAGGCTTTAATGCCAAGCCACAGTTTATTTCACGAAGAAGAAAAAAAAGCAGCAAAGGAAACACTCACCAGGATGAACACGCTGTCTGCTGTGGCCTGGAGGCAGGAAGGTGGCTTGAGCAAAGGCAGGGATCAGGATATCCAGGGCAGCGGCCAGCACTGCCCTTGACCTCACTGCCCACCAGGTGGGATGGCTGCTCGCCTGGCGCAGCTCCTGTGGCTCCTGCCATGGCCTCTGCAAGCTGCTCCAACAGGATTTACAGACCTCTCTCTTATCAAACCTGATGGATTTCCTCTCCCACTCCTTTCCCAGCCCTTGCCCTGCACTGGGAGATGCAGATCATGATGCAGCACTGAGGACTGACCTTACGTCTGGAACGAGAAGACCATCACTGTGGTTCTGCTTTCCAAGACTCTGGATTTTCAACAAACACCTACTCTTTCCTGAGTTCACCTTCCCGAGAGAAGAGCAACTTCAGGAAATTGTGTCAGTCAAGAGTCCAGGAAAGAAAACTGTAATGTGATACAGGTCTAACCTGCAGAAAGGCTGGGAACGTCTGCTTTTACGGAGGGCCCTTCCAAAAGGAAACCAACCCACTGTAAATAATGTGTCTGGGAAGAGAAGGCAAACCTTTAACCATTCCCTTGCCTTCACTGCTCGCTCAGTTAAACGGCATCTTTCCTTTGAAGCCAGGCAAAGTTACCCTCTCTGCTTTCTAGTTCTGTTCTCTGGCTCTGGGTAGCCCAGAGATCCTGCTGTTTTGCTAATCTCACTGCCTGAAACTGGGATTAAAGTTGGATTATCCAGGCAGACGAGTGAGTGGTGCTCCAGACCCTCCACACTTGGTGTTTGTGCCTGCCTCATTTTCCCAGCTCTACCTGGGCATCCAAGGGAAGGGAAGGTAGAGGATATAGAAAGGGTCATTCTGTCTTTTCCCAAGTGCCATTCCCAGGGTTTACACAAAGTCCTGCTACTGATACAGAGCACAAAGCACATTTACTCACATAATTGAAGTGGTTTTAGCTCAGTGTCCTCAAATATAACAAAATTAATTTCTTCCTTTAAAAGACCTCCTTGCTATTACTGTTTAAATCAAGGACTCAAGGTACTGCTTCTCCCAAATCCAGATTAAGTTTGAATCTGGTTTCATCACACAGAGTCTGGCTTTTAAGGAAGACCAGGGAGTTCCTTCCAATGTTAGCCAAAAGAAGTCATTGGGATAGTTTGTACAAACAGGCACGGGACACTTGGAAAGCTTGGAGGCCTTGATCCACCAGCATTCCTGAGCACCTGCTTAATTCACCCCAAAGCGTGTGCTGAAATGCTTCACTGAGTAAGAACAGGCTTAATCACATGCTTAAACACTTACTGCATGAGCACTTCAGAGATTAAGATTGATTAGGTCCTTTTCCTACCTGTACCTCATACCTCCCCTCCTCATGAAAATCTCATTTCTGAAGGCACAAGGCTCATAAGGAGACACAAGGAACACATTTTTCAACAGGTTGCAAATTTTCCAGCTTCCTGCCCCTTGACCACAGAAGACTTGACCTTTTTCGGGGGGGATAAAACAATTTGCTTACAAAGCCTGATGGCATGAACCCCATCACGAGGTCAGAGTCCAAATCATACGGGTTTTCCTTTAGTATTGTCAAGGAAGTCTTAGTTCCCAGGACTTACAACTCCTTTAAAACAAATAAAATTCAGATTTTCAGAGCTTGGCTCAGTGAAATCAAGTTGTTAATGTTAATACACTTTATTGATCTTAAAGGAATACAGCATGGAAACAAAGGCCATTAACTGAGAGAGAGGCTCTGTTTACATTAATAAGTCATACAGCACAAAAGGAGCAGATCCAAACTCAGGTCCCCACAAACTGAGGTCCCCACAAGAACAATATACAAAGTTCAAGTGTTTACTTCAGCCTAGACTTAGTCTGGTCCCCAATCTCATTTGGACTAAGCTTGCCCATATTTTTTGACTGGAAGCTATTCCAGGCAGCCATCGCTGGGTCAGATCCCCATATCCCTGCTCAGGCTGAAGCACATTTGCTGTGCCCCTGGCACGGACTGCCTGGGTCAGCATCTACCAGCGTGCTCCAAAACTGCTCTGCTGCCCCAGCCAACACTGGCCAAGTGGAGATGACCATGGGATGCACTTCCAGACTGCTCTGTTGCTCCAAACCAAGGCACAAATGGAGACACAGTCAGATGGAGAGAAAAACTCCCCAAGGACAGCAAATTCCCAAGGCAAGGAGCAGTGGAGGCACTCTGGCTCTGGGATGGTTCATTTGGTTTGGAGGTCACCAGCTTTTCCCAGAGCCTGTAAGCAACTGCAGGGTGTAAAACTGCTGCCCAACAGTGATCCCAAGGTAGCCTCATTTATGGACTGAAGTCATGAGGAACACACATGGATTGTGTCCATAACAGTGTTTGTGGTACAGGGGGTGATGGTCACCACAACAGAGGACTTGAGCACAGACTGCCTGCCGGAAAGGGTGGATGAGTTTATTGTGCCAGAGGACGAGAGTGACCAGAAACACACGCCCACAGTCTGAGCAAATGCGTGTCACCATCAGCCAAGCGTGGAAAGTGAACTTGTTGGCGAAGCAATGCAAAACTCACCTCCAGCAGAAGCTGGGAGGGCAAAGGACTAATAAATATTAGAGTGAGAAAAATTCAATCGCACAGACAACTCCCATCAGTTGCTTCAAGATCAGAGGAACACAGGAAATGGTCTGCTGGGTCAGCAGGATGGTGCATCTCCCCCAGGTAATGGTGCTTCAGCAGCTGCAGAAAAAGACAGTCTTGAAGGGGAGAACACAAGCCTGGCCACTGTTTGCTGTCCAGTCACCTCACACTCTTCCTGGCACCCACAATCACTGGTAGAGCACATCCATCCCTACCTTCTCTTTCCCTCTGAACTTGCTGATATCACATCCATGTCACTATTTCCAGAAGAAGCAAATTGCCTGCTGTGTAAAAAAGCACTTTCTAGTATCCCTTTTAAATAGATCGTCCTGGTTTTCATATATCTCCCCTCATTCCAGAACGCTAGGAATTTTCAAACCCCAAAGCAACTCACAGAATCATAGAGCAGTTAAGGTTGGAAAAGACCTGTAAGATCAAGTCCAACTCTTAACCCAAGCACCACCTTCTTCACCACTAAATCAAGTCCCCAAGTGCCATGTGTTTTGAACACTTCCAGGGGTGGTGACTCCACCACTTCCCTGGGATGCTTGTTCCAATGCCTGAACATCCTTTCAGTGAAGAATTTTCTCCTAATATCCAATCTAAACCTCCCCTGCTGCAACTTGAGGCCATTTCCTCATGTCCTATTGCTTGTTAGTTGGGAGAAGACACTGACCCCCACCTGGCTCCACCGTCCTTTCTGAGTTGTAGAGGGTGATAAGGTCCCCCCTAAGCCTCCTCTTCTCCGGGCTGAGCCCTCCCAGCGCCCTCAGCCGCTTCTCTCAAGACTTCTGCTCTATTCCTTTCATCCATTCCATTGCCCTTCTCTGGACATGCTCCAGCACCAATTGTTTCTCACCACAGTTCTCCATCTGTGATGTTCAGTTTCTTGTATTAGCAGCTCAGTCATATTTATTTTTGTTGGCTACTCCAAAGGTACATACTAGACTCTGAAGTTAGCTATTAAAAATGTATTTAGCTGTTTCTGCTTCCTTAAAAATGTCCTTGTTCCCTCTTGTAAGAAAAATCATGCCTGGGGAAAGCCATGCCCAGCGTGGTGAGTCACCTGCCAAGGGGCCACCACAGCTCATCAAAGCCTTTGCTGCCCTTTGTCACAGGAGGGGGTACAGGTACCTCAGGGATGGCTTTGCTGGCTGCCACCTGAAGAGTGCCTGACCTTCCTCCGAGCCAATAAACAGATTTGGGATTACTGAAGGCACAGGACTGTTGTGGAGAATTTGTTTTCAGGCCTCATCCAGCACGAGCCCCAACCCATGAGAAAAGTAGAAAACTTGTAAGGGATGGACAGATTCCTGCTGAAGCCCCAGGACAGGGAAAGCTGCAGAGGGCTGGGACCTACAGGCTCTCTGCAAGCAGGGGCTGTGCTGTGGAAAGCCAAAACCAGACCTGGGGAATGGAAGCTCATCACTTGTGCCCAGTTCCTGCAGGACTCAGTCAGATGGTTTAAGCACCTCAGTTACGGGCAGTGCTGGTAGTGGCCTTGATCATTCAAAGAGCTCGGGGAGACATGAGGCGGAGTCCCTGGGAGGGATCCATTTAGTCCAGCCTAACTTACTGAGCGAGGTGTTAGGCTGAAACACCTCCTCTCCCCACCTCTTCTGGAAATGCAGATGAACCAGGAGCAGACCACTCTGTTTATGGGACTCTCCATTCCCCCATTCCCTCAGACACAGCTGCCTGAGCCCGTGCTCCACAGGCACGTTGGATTTCTCACGGCAAGCAGGAGGTCCACAGCAAGGGCCCCACACAGTTGGGACGTCTGGGCACCATGCCAGGGCCTCTCCCTGACCTTGCACACACCAGACACAGCTTGATTCTTTATTTGCTGACCCACAGCTGGTGGCTGGGGTGAGGGAGCAGAGGGCAGACCCAGAAAGCCTGCTGGAAGGCAGACAGCAGTGACAGTGACACACTCATCCCCTCAGAGTGCGTGGTGCTGATTCCCTCAGTGGGAAGGATGGTATTCCAAAGGGGTGCAGAAACACTGCATTATCTGAACCACAAGGAATCCAGCTCAAAGGGGTCTGCTCGTGTTCCTTTATGCTCCTGTACTTCCCTGCACTCAGTTACATAAGGAGCATAGGGATACCTAATCCCAAAACTCCCCTCTACCACCTACCCCCACCTTGAAACAGCTCCCAGTGCAATGAAATGTTCCCACTTCAGACTTCCAAAGACAACCATAAACACTGGGGATAATTAAAAAGGGAACATCATGAAAAATACACTGGCAAGGGCTCCAGGCTGTGAAGCTGGAAAGCCAGGTAGCTTAAAGAAGTGCCAGATATTCAACTGGTCTCCAAGATCAGCAGATGTTTTTCAAAGTAACGTTGCAAAAACTTACTCAGATGTGTTTCCTAAATCAGAACCAGAGATGAGAATGTGTGTGTATTGGGACCATATCAAGTACTTCTCCAGCACTGTTAAGATCTGTTATTAAAAAATAAAAAAAAAAAAAAAAAGCAGGGGGGTTGGGTGTTGATAGAAAAAACTAGGCCTGTTTAAAGGATTCTGGATGCTTACCTAAATCATGTAAGAAAAGGAAAATTCCTTCCCCAAACTGAAAAGACTCGGATGCAATTAAGAGGGAGATACCATCAGCCCATTTCCAAGCCTGGTATTAAGCTATTCAGCAAGAGAACTGCAGAATACAGTGGCTGCAGCTGATACAGTCTTAGCGATATTTAGGCGGTTACTTTATTTTCTTTTTTTACTCAATTATCTGAAAAGAAACCATTCAGCAGCTCACTTTTGAAAACCAGTCTCCCTCACCCAGTACAAGGCAATCTGCTATAGCACTGCAATTAAAAACTCATCATCCCAATGCCACTGGGCGCTGGTTTGTCTTTCCACCAGCAGCTCCTTTTCAGCCAGAGAGTGAGTGCATGGCTGAGGATCCTCTCTGCTGCTCTGCTACACCTTTGAGGAGATTTACAGGGATTTGCACATGTTTTTCTCTCTCAAAGAGAGATTATGTGGCATGATTAAGAGATATTCTAGGAAAAACTACCAGCTTCCACAAGGCATTCCCTTTGTTTCATATAACACCCATCAGTTATTAATGGGACGGCTTTAAGCTGCTGATTAGCCTTAGTAATGCCATATTTGACAACAAACATTACTTCTCTCCCCTCTCTGCAGTGGCAGCCTTTGTCCAGCAATTTCTGGATGAATTATTCCAGACCAATATATAAATTTTTAATGCGTACATATACATATATATACATATATATATATATATATATATACACATACACACACAGGATGCTTTTCCATGTGTAAAGTAATAGGAGAGTTATGAGCAGGTAAGGGGAGTTACAGCTTTTGCTGTTTCATGGGAGGTGGAAGTGCAAGGACTTTCTGGGTCACTGAACCCACAGCCTGGTGAGGTACTGCAAAACCCTTACAGAAGCTGATTTTCCATGCCTTAAAAAAAGAAAAAAAGAACAAACCAGGAAGAAATAATATGAGATGTTATAAGTAGGGATTTACTACACTGCAGGTTAAAAAAAATAAAATCTGCCTCTTAGGAAAAGTGTTCCCACTGTCTCAGAAGCTGCTCTCTGAGATATTTAATTCTGAGTGGATCTTTTCTTCCTACAACTGCGATGCAAGGAAACCTGAGAAAAAAACCTGCTCTGCATTTCAGGTGGGGGACAGCAGGAAGGGCACAGAGGAACCACAAAGGAAAGCTGTGCTCAGACCTTGCTATGGAATGGACAGGCTGCACACATATCCCTGAAATCCACACCAGCCACAGCATCCACTCCAGATGTTTCTCCACTGCTTTGTGGATGCCAAAGCAGAAGTTGAACCTGCAGAAACCAGCTCAACCTGCCCCAAACCTCCAACCTTCCCACCAGGCAGCTCCAAAGCTTTTGCTGTGAATGGAAGCAGTGCTGCCTGTGGAGGGCTCCTTTCTCCTTTGCTGCCAGTCACCTCCAGCCCTATGGGAAGAACCTGAGACACAGACCAGTGGGTGACATGATTGTCACCTTCCATGACCCTGTGAGGGCTGTGAGAGAGCCAGCTGCCAAAGCTACAGAGGGCACCATGGACCGGCAGCCTCTGCTCTCCTCCACCCAGCCCAGCTCCCAGAGCACAGAGCTCCTGGGGATTCACTTACTGGACATTCCAGGGGGACACCTGTTGTGTCCCACTGATTGATTTGGTTACAGAAACCAACCATCTGTCCCCGTGTTGTACCAACCAAAGCCTGCAAGCACCCAGACAGAGAGAAGGATTACTATTACACTTCCATCTGCTCTGCAACGGGAGCTGCCCATCAGCAACAACCTGAAGGTGCCTCTGAGCTCCTAAATCCCACCTTGCCCTTGGAAAAATGCAAGTTACGGGAAGCACAAGAGGAGCCATGACAAGCCAGTTCCCTCAAAGCACAAGTCACATCCACAGCAACATTTTAAACTTGCCCCATTTCCTGCATGGCTAAATTCAAGGAACGTTAACAGGTCACATCAGGAGACAACTAAGTGGTGACAACACCAATATAAAAGCACTGGCTGGGTCTGCACCAATGTAACAAACTTTAAAAAGTATTAAAACAGACTGTTTATTACAGCATATGATGTGTTATATTAATTTACACAATGATATATATATAAAAACAGCCATTGATGATGTACAGTAAATTGGACATCAACAGGAATATTAAAACTACTGATACTCATGCACGTGACATGCATATGGGTTTTTTTTTTCTTTTTCAAAAGCAGTTTTACACAATATAATGAAGTTACTAAGCCTTGGTCAGCTGCTCCAGCAGTTTACTCTGGACACCACCGCCGTCCGCAGCGGGACTCCCAGGAGATCGGAGCAGACTGCACTCCAGAGAAGGCAACTTAACCTCGGAGACAGATTGAACAGGAGCCCTTTCCTGGTGGGGGAAGGCTGGGGGAGGACAGGAGTGAGTTTCAAGAAGGAAATCAACAAGAAAAGAAAAAAAAACAGACCAGAGACCAGAAGGAAAAAGTTCAAGATGTGGCAACAGCAGCAGCAGAAAGGGACAAGCAAAAACATGAAGAACCACCCTTACTCCCTCCCCTTTATTCCCTAAAATCTTATGACTTTAAGCTGTCAATATCCTGTATAGGACCCAGAACTGGCAAAACTAGGCAAGGAAGATCCATTCCCAGAAAAATTAGCCTTTTCTCAAAGCCTTCTGACACCATGCGCTGGAGGCTGTTCACCACTGAAATGGCAGTGTTGTGTTGGTGGGTTTTTTAAAACAAGTGTGACGGTCTTTTATTTCCACATAAAAGGCACTAGTATCCACCCAAGTTCTGAAGACAAGTGACATAATTTACCTTAAGTTTTAAATATTTGTATTAAAAAAAAAAAAAAAATCTGTGGAAATATGTACAAAAAAAAGCACCTTGCTTCCAAAAGCAGAAGCAGATACATTCCACCAAGTCACCTCACTAGACGGTTGTCATGAGCTTCAGGGAGCCTGACCGAAAACGGAGGATCTTCTTCTTGAGGTTATGGGAGGCTTTGATTTTGACAAAGGCCTTGGCCGCATTTTCATGCAGCTCCGGTGCCGTGACTGTTTGGATGGGGAGCGTCTGGACAAACTGGGACCAAATCAGGCCCCCACTCTCATCAGAGTCGCTGGTGGTCGTGCTCTCCCCTACGAACTCCACCTCGCTCAGGCTTGACTCGCTGTCTCCAAAGCAGTTCGTGGTGTAGTTGCTCTGCTCGTCCTCACTCGTGTCCACCACGGTGGAGTGGAACAAGGACTCGCACTCGGCCGAGTACTCTGAGTCGCTGGCCACGTAGGCGTAGGGGCTGACATAGGGCAGGGGCACCTGTGAGTAGACCCCCACGCCTTCCCGCCGGTTCCTCCTCGCCCTCCGCAGGGCCTCCTCGTAGGAGATCTCTGCCGAGGACTTCCAGCGGCGGTAGTCGGCACGCTTGTGTTTGGGCTTGGCCACCACAACCTCCCGGCCGTGCCCGTGGGAGCGGAGGGCAGACCTGTGCAGGCCGGCCTGCCGGCCCGGGAGGCCCGGCTCCAGCGGCAACCCGCTGCCTCTCTTCCCCCGCGACGAGGGCTTTTTCAGTTTCTTATTTGTATCCAATTCCTCGGGAAAGCGGCACTTCTTGCCAACTGGTTTGGCTTTCTCCCGCAAGGTCTGCGAGCTGTTTTCCACCCCATTGGCAAGGTGGGATCTGTGTTTCAACGCAGAGCTTTTCAAAATCTTGACGTTCCGCGTGCCTTTGTGAAGCTTCATGCTTTGCTGCTGGGCTGGGATGTACTGGGCGTTCACCAGCAGCCCATCGTCCAGGCTCTGCGAGGAAGAGCCCTCGCTTTTGAAATCCAGCGCAGGCCTCTCCTCCACAGCCGGTGACGAGGAGCGAGCCTGCAAGCTGCTCTTCAACAGGATCTTTTTGGGAGGCTGGCTGACCCTGTTCTCTGGCTGCAGCACCACCGGCTTCCCGGAGGTCTCTTTGGGAGATGCAGCAAAGAGCTGGCCGTTCTCCTTGGGGACATCCCCTGCCGTGGCCGCGGCGTTGCGGCCCAGCTCTGGCGGTGCCGGTTTGGTGCCCCGTGGCAGGTGCTTGCTCTGGAGTTCGGTTGTTGTGCCGGGTGGGAAAGCTGCCGGCAAAGGGGCCTTCCTACTCTCCAGCTGCTCCCCAGCCGGCTCCCTTGGCCTCTGCTTTAACGGGGAGGGAGCCGTGTGGTCCGGAGCAGGGGTCCCACCAGGAGGCAAACACACCGGCTTGGAGCTCTTCAGGTTCACCACGTTGCCATGGGCCACCATCGCCGCCGGCTGCCGGACGCACATGCTCCCATGCCTCAAGATCCCTTTGGTGGCATCGGCGTTGAGACTCGTCCGGGGTTTGTTAGTCCTTACCGCGTGAGTCTTTTTCTGAACCAGGCTTAAGATGTAGCTGTCTATCCTCTTGCTGGTGGAAGGGCACGGAGCCGGCCAGGAGCTCTGCGGGGGGAAGGCGTTGGCGGATTGTCCCGAGTCCGTTTCGGATGGGGTGCAAACGTCGCTCATATCGCAAGCGAGCCTCTCCTCTTCTCGCTGGGGGTTCTCAGTGACGGGGAGAAGGAACATGGGGCTCTGCACAGCCACGGCGTGGAGCGGGCTGGGGTAGCGGTAGATGTCGTTCCCGTTTTTAGACACCAGATCGCACTGGTACTTGGGATGTACATCTGCAACGACATCGAGGGAATTTGAGTGCGGTGTGGACAAAGAGCGACAGACAGAGCCTGCGGTCTGGTCCTCATGCTGGCCTTCCTTATTATAGTCCATCCAGCCTATGAGATCTGAAAGGCATTTTAGAAGAGTTTAGAGAGCCTGCCAGGGACAGCTGTGCTACGTTTTTAATGCGCTGCCAAGGACGCCGGTCCATCTACGCACACAATGCAAAGCTTTCACTACAGCAGCAGCAATTTTGCAACCAGGGGTGCTGTTTGAGCAATATAAAAAGCAGCACTATCCTTCTGCGGGTCTCCCTGTCACTGCATCTACACGGGATTTACCCCGCTATGACCGCATGGTTAAAACAATAAAAATCACAGCCCTAATGAGAACATCTACATTGGTTTCAAACCCGTGCCCAGGTTGTTAAGATCTTTCTATCTTCCTTTCAAGCCACCCAGAAGTCTGCAAGGGTCTTTTATATGTTACACAGTCACCTGTGAAATTCTCTGCAGGCCTCAGCACATATGAATTTTATATTTTACTTTGCTAAATCCAAAGAGAAACATAAAAAATACAGACAAGAGAACAATTAATCCTTGTAGCTTATTGACAAATTTCACTTCCAGATTCTTTCAGGCATATCTCAGGTTAGGAAAAAATCCAGATTTAATTTTATTGTTGTTTTTATTATTGTTACTATTGTTATAATAATATTTATAGCAATGCTAATAGTAATAACAGATGCTCCTTTTGAGTGATAAAGGGTTAAAGAATGGGAAACAGGCTCATGCTTTCACACAAGTCCAAAGAGTGCAGGTCAATCCAGCTGACATCCTAGCCTTGGCTCTGCAAAGAGAGTTCTGCCAGAGAAATCCAGTGCGTTTCAAGATGCATGAGTCAGATTTAATGGCTAAGGAGCTTACTAGGGAGGTAAGCGACCTTAAGAGCAGGGCTTCCACCCAAGCACCTAAGATTGTTATTATTTTCTTAAGCTTAAGTTGCCCTTGTCTTCTTGGGTAGGGGTACAATCTAAATGATCCTCTGCCAGTCCTGTCTTCTGCCCTTGGGCTGGAAACTTCAGCCAGGGTACTCCAATTTGAATGCTCAGTGCTCATCACTTATCTAAGGCTTATTTCAAAGAGGTCTCATGGGCATTGATGAAATTTGCTGATAGAGATCCTGTTCCTGTGTGAGCAGGAGAGGAAGAACAGGGAAGTTAAGAACATGAACTTCCTCCAGATCACCTCTCAGTTTTCCCACATTTCCTAAATTCTATGTTGGCTTCAAGGAATGTTGACAAAAAGACATTTTTGAAACTTGTCAGTTTTGTGAAATGTCATCCCTGAAAGTGAGACTGTATGAATAATGAGAGGTTTAGGTTTCCGTGGTATATACAGAAAAAACATCAATGCAATCAGCTGGAATTCCTTGTGTGTTTTTTTTTAATATATGGCCCACAAAGATCACATACACCTTACAAGAGGGAGCATTAAATTACCTCGAGCTGTTCACAGGAAAACTAAGAGAACTTGTCGGCATCTCAGAACGAATCCCAGGCTGTATTTTCCCAGTTAAGAAACAGAAGAGCATGAATTGTTCTGTCCTTGATTCACAACAAATCACTATAAGTTAACCTTAAAGAGCAGAATGCAAACTGGAAATACTGAGGTTGGAATCATCCTTCCCAGCCCAGAATGAGCTAAAGCTTCTGAAAATATCTGCAGTCAGTAACACTTGATCACAACAGTCCTATTGAAGTGTCTTTTCTGGAGAACAGAGGAGGCCTTCCTACGGAACCATCCCGCACATCAAGGCTTCCATCTTCAGAATGGTGTCCAAGGAAAGCTCCCAGCTCTCTGCCAAAGAGACAAAATGTATCTGCCCTGTTCATGATGCCTGTTTGTCTATACTACACAAATGCAGGACATGCCTCACCATGCTCACCTGGGGGTCGAGGACCATCAGAATCATCAAAATGACTGCTAAAAACAGACTGACATGTGTCCTGACCCCCTAAAACCTGCAGCTAGCTCCTTACTCTGTGACTCTAACGCTGACATGGCTAAGAACTATCATTGCGTTTCACTAAAAATGCTTTTCTAAAGAAAACCACGAGAAATCAGCTGACTGATGTGTTTCTGTGTACAGGTACCACTGCCCTCTGCTGGGTAGAGCAGCTGTCATATCTTCACATGCCATTTTCATGTGTTTAGAGTGACATATTCACGTGTAAAGCTGGACCAGAGGAGAGCAAACAGTCCTGCCTCGTGACCCACGTACGTGAGAGGCACTGGGATCTTTTCAGAGCATAATATGGCACATGAAAGGAAGAAGGGTTAATCCAACCCAGGTGCTCCTGAGGCAGTATTTCCAAAGCCAAAGCCACCTCCTGGAGTATGATGTATTCGACCTGCTTTTACTATACCTGCAGATTTAGGGCGTCCATCTGAGATATTCAGTGTTGCCTCCAAAGGGCTGCAAAAGCAAGTGCTAGAATGGCAACTGGATAAACACTCACTGAAGACAGAGTTAGATGAATTGGAAAGCGATCCAGAAGCTCCATCACTCAGCTCATAAAACCCTATAAAAATAAAGAGTTTGGATTTATATTAGTTATGTCTACACAAAGTTACTATTTGTGTCCCTAGAAAGGCAGTCAAGCTGGTGTTTGAGTTGGCTTACTCTAGCACAAGTAGTTATGGGATTTCATTCAGTCACCCCAAAACCAGCCCACAATTTAGTAATATCCTTATTGCCATGAATTTACTTTGTTTAAAAGTAAAGCACTTAAAACAGCAGAACTTATCCCAGCATATGGATTTTTTTTTTAACTTTACAAGGGCTGGGGTTTTAACCCTTACAGGGATTTTCAGATTTTAGCAACAAGGATCCAGGCTGTGTTTGGCAGCCCACTCATTTAATAGAGTGTTACACTTCCAAGACAGACTCTCCAACTATTACTTAACTACAAAAGTGTTGGGCCCAATGCTATCCATTACTTTCCTCAAAGTTCTGGAGATAAACATGATAATTGTGGATGACAGGAAAGAAGAAAATAATGTGCAGACACATCAGATTTAATTTCCTGGTAAACTGAGACTACTCAAGGAAAAATGACGCACCACCACCAAAATTTAAAGTGTTCATTTAGGAATAAGGAATGCAGAGCATGCCTACAGAATGGGGATGCATCCTGGAAAACAATAATCCTGGAAAGGGCTTAGTCAGCGTGGAAAAGCAGCTCAATCAAGCTTTAATGATATGGCAAAAAAAGCTAATGAGATTGTTGGATGTACAAAGAGACTAATGAACAGCAGCAGGGAAATGACTTCAGCAGTCTACACGGCCCTGGTAAGAAACATTGGAATGGTGAGCCCAGTCCTTGAATCCAGCACGCTTAAAACAAAGCTAAAAAATTGGAAAGAGGCCACCAAGCTATTTAGGAGCTTGGAAAAATGCCTTAAAATGAATGACTTCAAGAACTTGACCTGTTTAGCTCATCAAATAAAAGCCAGGAATTACACTGTATAGCACCTCCAAGAGGAGGAAAAGCTGGGTATTAGAAAAGACCTTTCTTTAGAGGAGAAAAGGATATAAAAATATCATTGCTGGAACAAGTCAGATTCAGCCTAGAAATCAGCAATGGCTTTAACAATTGCAAGCTGGGGGATTCTCCACTTTTTAGTGTGTTCAGAACAAGTCTAGAGGCCTCTAGGAAAGGCTCCCCATAGTTAAATACCACTTACTGACTTCAAAACAGTTAGAATGAGATGAGAATCAATATATGGGGGATGAAATTGTTTGATTCCATGTTCCTTCTGGCTGTATGACCAGTTTTGATAGCTTCCTCCTGATGGTGGTGCTTCTTTTCACCATTTTTCCTTCAGCCTCCTCCCTAACATACAGGACAATTAGAACTTTTCAAACTAATGTGAGGGTGGCCTTGAAAAAACAAATGCCCCAAACACTAAAAATCTAATTAAGCTTGAAATGCTCCTCCGAAAGAAGCAAACAGCAACCTTTCCAGTGGTCAGTGAAGTCTGTTAGCAGGAATTAATTATCAGAGTGTGAACAAGCTGTAGACATTTACTGCTGTAGTACTGAAAACTCCAGCACTAAAATCTACAGCAAGTTTAATTCCAGGTCCCAAAGGAGGTTGCATCTTGCTGAGCACTGCCCTTACCTGAACTTGGACGACTGTCTGTCTCCAGGTGCTCATCTGTCGTTTTTTCCACGTCCAGGCGGAGATCACTTATTTGCTTATCCAGCTCTTGCAACTGATTTAACAACCCAGCATCCCTCCTCCTCAAGCAGTTCTGGAAAAGAAGAGGACAAAGAACATCAGTTCCTTCAGTGGGGCAGATGTGAAGGGGTCCCAAAGACCAACAGACTTCTCTGTCTAAGCCCTGTGAAACACCTTGTCCATATTCTTTTATACAAAAACCGAACAAAGCCCTGACATTTTAGGTGGATGCTCTGGATAAATACTTAAGTGAAGAATTATGCAGGCACTTCAGTCCAGCCTGTTCCAGCCAGTTCTGCATGAGGAGCATGTTCCACAGTTCAGGAAGACCAACACGCTGTGCTGACCACAGCTGTAAGCACAAAGCTGGATTGTGTGATACGGCCAGACCAGACCTGTGCGTGTGGAACGGGCGAGGACGGCCGTGCCAGCCTAGCAGGGCACGTTCCCCACCACACTGGTGTTACTCAAAGATCACATCTGCTCACACAATGGCACCAAACAGCTCTGCCAACAAGTGCCCGTGGTGTGGGAACCGCCTTGTTCTGCTGCACATGATGAGCTTAGAGTCTCCCATCCAGAGAGCAAGATTCCCAGGGCTGGGATCACAGCCCCTTTATTAGTTTTGCAGTGCAGCAGGAAGGAAGAGTAATTCTTCCTCTTCTGCCATTATAATTGTAAGAAATTGCTGCGAGATGAATTTTAAGGCTATTTATGAAGGTAATTTGATGGCATAAAATAAGCAATAAGAAATTATTTTGCAAGGCACTCATTAACCCACGGTCAACACAATCAGTTTCCCCCTGTGTATTATAATGTTGCTTATCCATCATCTGTTCAGCTTCATACCCTTTAATTGCTCTGGCTTTGGGGAGAGTGGAGGAGGCAGGAGGAAGGTTCATCTCCTTTTGTTTCTTTGAGCGCATCATTTGATTGGCACCCAGGGGTGCCCTGATACGTTCATTGCAATGAGTTTTGATGCTCATAGCTGGACTAGTGCTAAACCCATTAAATCCAGGACCATCTTTTCATGGAGTGGGCCAGTCATAGAATCATAGAATGGTTCGGATGGGAAGGAACCCTAAAGATCATCTTGTTCCAACCTCCTTGCCATGGGCAGGGACATCTTCCACTAGACCAGGTTGCTCAGAGCCCCATCCAGCCTGGCCTTGGGCAGAGGGAGAGCAAATGCTAAAAGCACTGGCAAGCACTGGTTGAGGACGTGCTGGCGTCTAAGACCATCCTTTGGAGAACCAAAAGGGTGATCCCAAGCCTTTCTCCCCCATTCCTGCGGGAGCCGGGGCTGGCTGGCAGCCAGGCTGGCGGAGGTGATGGGTTCAAGGGATGACTTCGCTGCGCCACCTACTGCCACCAGCGCCCCCGCCCCCAGCCAGCACCGCATCTGGTTCCAATCTGCAATGTCAAGTGCACAAATTAAAGTGCTACCACAAATCCCCAGCTTTTTCTGGTCTCTCTCTCTCTTTTTTTTTTTTTTTTTTTTTTTTTTTTTTTTTTTTTTTTTTGAGTAATGATTCCGTGGTCCTTCACTACGGCTCTCGGCCGCCAACCAGCCCCTTCTCAGCAGAAAAAAAACAATTAATTTTTATCTTTTAAAGAGGAAAATAACCCTAACCTAACTAAACCAAAAGGATAATAAGAAAAAAAAAAGAAAAAGGAGGAAAAACGGGGGGTGGGGAAAAGAAAAAATCAGGGAAATAAATCACGCAATCCAACTTCTCCCTGGGTGAAAGCAAATGCTGAGCCGCGCACAAAGAGCGCCAGGCACAGCTGTACGCTATTTTCATTGAAAAATGATCTGCCGCTTCATGCCGCCCTCCATCTCTTCCCACACCAGCTCCAAAGCGCGTCCTCCAACAAAAGCATCCCTTCTTTAAGGGCCCGATCCTGCCGGTGCCCGAGCGCCCGCTGCCTCCTCTCGGGGCTGGGACCCGGGAGCTGGCTCCCAACTTCCATTCATGGCAACGGCGGCGCCTCTCTTGCCATGAATGGAAGTGGGACCGCCGGCCTGGCTCCGGGACCCGAAGGGAACCGTGAGGCCACCGGCACAAAGCCGGCACGACCCGTCCACCTCCGAGCTGTCACCGGCCCGCCGTCCCACCTGCGCGCCGTGCCGGCGTGACAGCGGGGCGGGGGTGCTCCCCGCGGGGGTTCCCAGCTCCTCTCTCGCCCCTCCGCTTGCAGGACCCGCGGGTCACACCGACACGCGGGGACCGAGCGGGTGCGCATCCCCCGGCGCTCCCCGCCCGCATCCCCGGCGCTCCCCGCCCGCATCCCGCGGCGTTCGCCACTCGCATCCCGCGGCGCCCCCCGCCCCCGCTCACCAGCTGCCTCCGCAGGAGGAGGATGTTCTCCTCCAGGAACTTCTCCTCCAGGCTGCGCGGCGGCGGCCCCTCTCCCGGCGGCTCCCCGCGGCCGCCCTGCGCCCCGGGCACCGCTCCCGCCGGCCGCCGCAGCAGGAGG
>VXBT01003035.1:189788-279618 GCA_013400235.1 Oriolus oriolus
CGCGCCCGCCCACCGCCCGCCTCCATCCCTCCTCCCTCCCTCCTCCATCCCTCCTTCATCCCTCCTTCATCCCTCCTTCCTGCCCGCCTTCTTCCCCGCCCGGCCGTGGCTCCGCGCCCGCGGTCGCCCTCCGCCCCATCTTCCTCCTCCTCCTCTCACCTCCGTAGTCCGCTCGCCGCGGCGGGGAACGGGAAGGTGGGGGATGCGTGAGTGCAAACCGCTGACCTTCCAAAAAACTCCATCCGTGACCTCTGGAGCCCTGCACGGCGTAGTCACGGGCCATCACAGAGTCATGATGGAATTATCATTATAGAATCGCAGAACGGTTTGAGTTGGAAGGGATATTAAAGACCACCTCGTTCAAACCCCCCCAGTGCCATGGGCAGGGACATCTTCCATTAGACCTGGCTGCTCCAAGCCCCGTTCAACCTGGCCTGGAACACTGCCAGGGATGGGGCATCCAGAGCTTCTCTTGGCAACCTGTGTCTCGCCACCCTCACAGCGAAGAATTTTTTCCTAATATCTTATCGAAACCTCCGCTCTGTCAGTTTAAAGCCAAACGCTGCATATACAGACCAGCACATCCAAACCAGGAGCAAAAACGATGTGTCTGGGGGAAAAAAATCCAGGCATGAAGAGGTGAGGGTGTAAGGAGAGGGAAAAGTGGAAAGCAGAGGAGAACATGGAAGTCCTTGCACCAGGGTGCTGACCATGGCATGGGCAGCGGGATCAAAGCACTGGCGAGCTGTTGCTTCAAAGCCTGTGTGAGTAAACCCGTCAAAAAAAGCCATAATGAAGTGAACTTTGCAGCAGCATGCAGACTAATTGCAGCAAAGGATCTGCAATTAGGTTTTCAATGGGCATGTGGTGGAAAGAGGCGGAGGGTGGAATGCAGATGCTGAAGGAAAAAAAATAAAAGAAAATGTTAGTTTCAAAATAGAGCAAAAATTGTGTTGCAGACATGTACTAAGGGGGGAAATGGAAGAGGAGGAAACCGGCATTGAGGGAGTCCTCCACAATATGGGGGTTTGTTTGGGACGATGTGAGCCCATCGTGCAGCAGCTCAAAATGCTCTTTCCCACTATCCCTCTGTTCCTCAAAAGATTCTGAGTGTTTCTGGTACTGAAAGGTCTCAGATGAAATTTGTCTCCTCACTCCCATGCTGTTTGCAGCACCCAGCCCATAGTGGTGTGCCATACACCTGCTTTACCTGGCGGGCCCTTGTCCCGAGAGCCCACAGCTGACAAAAATCCTTACTTCACAGTCGTCTTAAACCTCTGTAAAGTGGTTTCAAAAAAGGACACCCACTTCCTCTTGCAGCTTAAAACCAGCCTTCCCAAATCCTGGCCTAGGTGTAGGTGAGTGTATATGCTCAGAGGATGGTTGAAGCTAAAGCCAGCTCTGTTTCTTTTTGCTGCTTCAGCCCACAGCCGTGTCAGTGCAGAGCATCTACGGTCATGTTTGAACTGGCAGTGACTTTTTGAAGGGTCTCTCCAGATCATCCCAGATCACTTGAGGTTGCTAAGCAAAACTGGAAATAAAAAGAAGCCACATGCTGGACCTCTGTCTCTCTACTCATTTTATGTATCTGGGCCCATAAAAGGCCCACAAGTAGGTTCAACCCCTGCCCCACAACATTTAGGCCACCCCTGCTGACTTAAAAATCCTCTCCATGGCTTTCACTCCTGGATCTTGGCTCACAGCATCCCTGAGTATGTCTATGCTGAAATCCATATTGCAATGCAGAGCTGCTTTTCCAAGGGTACCAGAAGTTCTACAGATATGGAAGCAAAGGCTTCCACATTTTCCTTCACCCTGTAGCCAGGTTTTGCATATAGCTCTGTGCCTCGTATGTGTTTGCACACAAAGCTTCATGCAATATTTATGCAAAGCTATTTCAACTCTTCCTGAGCTGTTGTGCACTGCACAATGTCGACATTGCTTCAAAAATAAAATACAGCTGAATAAAATCTGTCTTAATGATCTTTTTTTTTTTATTTTGCCACTTATCATCTGGTAGATTTCAGTCTGATTCCTCCCACCCAAATCACTTCTTCCACTCTGAGGAGTATAAGGTGCTGTCTCCAGGACGCCCTGCTGACATTTCTCTGTTCATCCTTCCCAGTGCATCACTTCCAGGAAGGAAAGAAACAGAGGAACTGCCAGAACAGCCAGCACCCTGCATCATGTGGAGAGGAGAACGCAGCTTCGAGTGAACCAGACTCACCGTGTGGTTATAGGATGAGCAAAGAGGAAGGGAAGGAGGATCTGATGAAGAGGAACTCGGGTTTCTCCCCACAGATGAAGGAATGAAGTGCCTGGGAAGCAGTGGGACTGGGGAGGCTGGACAGCATGGGAGGAGGAGATGTGCAATTGAGCAGCCAGCAAGAAATGACAATTTATGTGAATAATAGAAGGAAAAGAAGGCATCACCTAAGACAAAACATGGGAGGGGAGGGCCACAGAGACTATTTGAGAGCTAGGATGCTGCTCAGTGGAGTGTAGGTCATGGAGACAAGGAGGGAGAGAGCCTGGAAAGGCAGGGTGTAAAGGCAGGAGAAAGAGCAAAGAGAATGAGCATAAAATACAGGCCTTTTCATTTCCTCAGGGAGCCACTCAGAAAACAGCAAAATAAGGAGCTTATAAGCAGCAAGAGAGGACAATAAGGTGAGAAGATGGAGAAAGGGGTAGGTATCATCCTGTAGTAAAACAGGGATTTTAAGCACATGAGGAACAAGAGACTGGGACTGGTTTCTCTCCTCTCAGTTACACTGCAGTCGATCATCCCAATGAGCAACCAGTCCTAGAGAAGAGGCCCCAGTCCCCATATCAGCTCTGACTGGGCCTTTGGAGGCCTCTGTCTCAGCAAACCAAACATCCCAAAACTCTTAGCAAGGGCTGAGTAACAGGACTCTCGTATCAAAAAAAATTTGAGTCCAAAATTGTCTTCCATTCATCTCCTGGCTTATGGCAACAGCTGAAGGACTTGCTCTTATACTCCTTTGGAAAGCTGCTATTCCTTCACTGGGGTATTCAAATGAAATTCTCCACCAATAATCCCAGATTCCCCACTGAATGTGGAAACAGCAAGGAGTGAGGCTGTGAGATGTCTGCAGGTAAGGAGAAGAGCTGATGATTGAGGAGCTCTGTTGCTAGGATGTTATGAGAGATGTAATTCTGTCTGCTACAGGGGTGGTTATGAAATGGCTCATCTCTTATGATTATCCTGGCTCATCTCTTGTGGTTACATTATTATTAAGTGGTAGAAGTGCTGTGTTCCTTCACGATTCAGAGATGGGGAATGAAGAGATGGTCTCTGCCCCACGGAGCTTACAAGACAAGAAAGAGCTGCCTCTGGTAACACAAAAGCAGCCCTGGGAAAGTAATGGTTGGCACAGTGAATTCCAAACACACAGGCAAGGGGTGAGAGCTTCTGACCCCCATCTCACCGGTCATTTCCTTCCCACTGGGAGCAAACCCCTACATCACAACCCATACATTTGTCTTTCACCCCGCTGATCATCCAATTCAATTCAGATTGAATGAGGCCAATTAACACTTGTTGCTTTTCCTAGGTTCATTTCTGACCTGTCACACTAAAATGAGTGTAGGGAATTGGAAAAATTGAGGAACATGACAATTCCCTCTTGGTGAAATGAAAGCAAATGCTTTCCTTGCTCGTTGAAACACAGCAGGGTGACACAAACACTTGGGGACTGTGCCTAAGACCCACAGCTGTCTGATCCTTTATTTTAATCTATTCTAATGTTAATTGTCCAAGTATTTCTTAATTGCATTCGATAATATAATAGGGCATAAATCTTATCAGCAAATCAGCCTGGCATCAGCCTGTGTTATCATATTACCATGGTTACATTATTATTACAAGTGAACCTTGTGCTCATTACTAACCACAAACAATTGTAGCAAACAAGCTAAACTGGAGCAAAATATCCTGGCGGTGTTTCCATTTTTTGCCAAACAAAACTAATTTCTCTGGGTGCTAGGTAACGGCAGCATACCTACGATGCATTTTCAGCCTTCTGCATTTATTTACTTGCATTTGTACAGCACTGAAACATTTCCCTGCTGTCAACAAGGCGCAGAGGCCAAATTCTTGAAAAGTGGAATAGAATCTTTAACGCAAACTCACGATATTCAGATGACAAGCACTGCCCCAGCCTGTCAAAACACTGCCACGTTTGTACTGTTGTGGCAAAACCTGCTGCACTGGGAACCCCTGGCAGCTTGATCAGGTCCCTCAAGGGCCCAGTTTCCCCTTGCTCTCCTCTGCTCTGACTGTGATCTCCCATCAAAAGACACAGTCCCACTTTCCCTCACTCCCAGTGCCACTGCCCATGTGGCAGGTGAAGGGACAGACACCTCCCATGGGGTCACTGCGAGGGTCCAACTCCCCCCTGATACAGGAGAGGGGAACACGGGATGGATTCAGTGAGGGCAGCGATGCCCTTCCCTGCTCTGGACTGTTCATTCGGGCATTTTCTACTGCTCCTCTGCTGCAGAACATTGTTCCACCAGCTGTGCTGGGACTGTGGCTGGAAAAGAGATCTCTGTTCTGGTCTGAGTTAAAAAAACCAAGACAACAGCTTCTTTCCTTTTTTGCTAACCCAGATATTTCAGTGATCCATTTTTAAGGGTGAGCAGTTGCACTGGCACGACAGAGAAGGCAGAGCTGTGCAGGAATGGAGAGACAAGAGCAGGAAACCCTCCAGCAAAAACCTCCATGCAGACGGAATGTGGAAGGAAGGATGGACTGTTTGCAAAATAAGAAGTCACCCAGGAGGCCATGGAAGAGGATGCAGACGACAGCTGCTTGTGGGGAAGCAACATTAGAGCTTCTCCAGACATTCCTGTCAGACTGTGAGCCATGCAGCGACATTCATTTCCTTTTCGCAGCAGCAGCCCATCTGTTGTGTCAGGAAAAGGGCTGGTTTTGGATCACCCGCTGCTGCCTCCAACACTGTGGTGGTCCCCAAGGCCATGAAAGACCCACTTCATGCAGAACCTGCGGAGGAGTGGTGAGCCCCGAGCCCAGCGAGGTGTCACTGCTGCTCAGCAATGCCCAGTGCCTGTCAGGTGTCACATTGGCAAAGGTCACGCAAAACTTGCTTCTAGTCCCTGGATTAGGGAAGATCTGTGAGAAAATTGGGTGGAAAGGTGGAAAAGACTCAAGGGTGACCTTCTCACTCTCTACAACCACCTGAAAGGAGGCTGTAGGCAGGTGAGGGTTGGCTTCTTCTCCCAAGTAACAAGTGGCAGGACCACAGGAAACGGCCTCAGGTTGCACTAGGGTAGGTTTAGATTGGATATTGGGAAAGATTTCTTCGCTGACAGGGTGGTCAGGTGTTGGAACAGGGAGCTTAGGGCAGCAGTGGAGTCACCATCCCTGGAAGTGTTCAAAAGGGGTGTGGATGTGGCACCTGGGGACGTGGATTAGTGGTGAACACGGTGGTGCTGAGTTAATGGTTGGACTCAACAGTCTTAGAGGTCTTTTCCAACCTTAATCATTCTGTGATTCCATGAATAGCAGGCAAGATCAGCTCCATTTTAACCTGTTTCTTAAGGATAAGAGAAGGTCTGATAAGGACAGCACGGGGAGGGAGCACATGGAGTTAAACAAACCAGTGTCACTTGTGATGTTCACAGCTGACAAGAACCAGAGCTTGAAACTACCGCCCTCATCGTTCACCATAAAGAAACTTCACCAGCATTTCAGCAAGTCACCTAATTCATCATGTCCTGATGCTAACTGATGGGACTGCATTCCCTCCTCAGGCTCATGGACACTTCAAATAAGTCAGAGCTGGACTATTCCAAGTGACACTTTCTTTCTCACTTTTTTTTTCTTTCTCCCTCATCACCAAGCAGACGATGTCAGCTGAGATCTGCTCCAGTTACTTTCAATTCATCCTTACAATTTCAAGAACTGATGTTCTTGTATTTTGACTCCTTTTCTTGTCCTGGACTGGGTTTCATGTGTATGTTTTAAAATGCCTAACTTTTGGAGATATGGGCTTCTGCTTAGTTTAATGCCTTCTTACAACCGTGCTGCCAGTGTTCATTGAGCCCATCAGGCTGGTGACAGCCCTCACCAGCATGGACTTTGTGGACAATCAGCCACTGGGACTTAAATTACAGCTTGAGATTTAGACAGCCTGGGAAAAAATCCCAACAGAAGGAACTTTTCCAGGAAAAAAAGGAGGTAACTTGCAGTACAATTTGCATTCCAACTGCCCGTGACAAAGGCAGAGGTGGCTGCAGTTGTGCCCTTTGGATGGCCTTGGGACCCCTCAGCTGAAGCTGGCACATGATGGGAGCCTGGAGCTGGGCAAAAACACTCAGAGGAAATAACAGGAGTAAGTCTCTTTAGTGTATAACAACTGCAAGTCAAGGAACCACTAAAAAACCCCCAAACCATCAATCATTTTGCCTGAAAAAATTCCTTTTCCACTGCTCTCAGGAGAACAAACACAGACCTCTTGCTGTTCTTAAGGCACATGCCTGGAGAAAGGAAGGTGTCACTGGCCCCAGGCTTTGCATCAGTGAGTCCCATAAAGCTGGGAAGGTCAGGTGTGCCGTCACAGAGCCCAGGACACCTAAACAGCAGCGTCTGAAAGGGCTCTGGAGGGACTTGCTGCCAGTCTCTGAGCCTTGACTTAAAATCTGAGCTGAAGAGCTGCAGGTTTTAGCAGAATGACTCACAAGTCAGCTCCATTCTCCTTTGAGAAAACTGTGCAACTCTTTTCCCACCTTGCAGGATGGGAGCAGCTCTGGTCCCTGCCATGGGAACATTTGTTCCTAAAGTTCCTTCCCTGTGTGTCACTCCACTGTCATGTTTGCCTGACTCCTTAGGAGTCTGTTCCAACCTAAATGATTCTATGGTTTTGTGAAAGGCTGGGTTTGAAGTCAGGTGCAAACTGACATGCAGAGGTATCAGAATCTCTGCTGTTTTCATTGCTCCTTTTTAGGGTTTTTTTTTTGAGAATTGAGCCTCTTATCAATCTTGGCATAAGAGGGAATAACACTTCTTAATCTTCTCTAATGAAAGCTTTGTCCTGGAAGAACACATTTGCTCTCAACGCAGGCATCTGCACACCTGCAAGAGGAAAGAATGGCATTTCAATTTCCAGAAATTACTGGCCCAAAAACTTTGATCTGATTCTCACAGCTGAACTGTTCATTCAGGGCACGCTGCATCTTTTCATTACCATTCGCTGCACTGGCATCAGATGTGCAGACAGGGCCATTCCTTCTTAGAAAAAACAGCCTGAAACAGCAAGGCAGCACTGGGGATGTTATTTCATTTCAAAATTGCCAATCAAAGCCTCTCTCCTATGGCACTGCTTGTCATGGCACAGCACTGCCAGCCCTGTCCTGGACTGACCAGAAGCCTATCCCTCCGGACCTGGGAGAGGACATGGGGGAAGGAGGGGCTGCTTTGTCCAGGGAAGGCCACTCCACTCCACTCCTGCAGGTTCAGCTCCTTCCAAAGGTAGTTTCTGGTAACCTTTTGGGTGCCCCTGCAATAGGCTGGTATTGTTGCCCAGAACTGTTCCCACTTTTCAGATGATTACCTCCCAGTGGTTCTCAGATTCCAACTGTTAGTCTCATGCATAATGTATTTCATTTCAAGCGTTTCATCTGTGCATAAGTTTTCCATCTATTTCCATCCTGGTCTCAGATACTCTTTTACCTGTAAAGCAGGAAAAGTTCTGTTTTTTCCACTTCTTTCTGTAGTCTCATTCCTCTCAAACACTGCTTGCCAGCTCCAGCTTTTTTGCCACCAAAAGGCTGTTTCAGGGATGAGGTTCACATCCCCTTGCTGCAGGTTTTTGGGAACTCCTCCTTTCCAGCAGCATCTCTGATGGCTGCAAAGCCCACTGCCTGCAGCTACTCCCTGTTCCCTGCTGCTGGTGAGGGATCAGCTGCATTCCTGGGATCACTCCCTCACTCACAGGGAGCCAGCTTAGCTCATGCTCACCCGCTCCTTGTGGCCACACTGACTTCAGGGGCTCTCACAACAAGAAAAAGCTGGTTACAAGCAGCAGAAGAGGCCATCAGAAGGCCTGTGGTGTGTCTCTTCTGTTGGGCCAGCAAAACAGCATCACATCTCATAAAATCACAGAATCACAGAATGGTTTGGGTTGGAAGGAACCTTAAAAATCATCTAGTTCCAAACCCCCAGCCATGGACAGCTGCTAGACCAGGTGACACTACAGAGTTGTTTTGTTGTTAAGTTTGGGGTTTTTTCAATGTAAACATTTTGGTTTATAAATTTAAGCCTTTATCTTCAGGCAGATGCCTTAAAAACACAGAGCTCATGCAGCAAGTAGATGTTTGATGAAGGAATCCTGTGTGAGTTTCTAGGTCTGAGCTACAGAGAAAGTTAAACTGAATCCTGGCAGTCCCTGCTGGGACTGAAGAGGGTCCTGGAGACAAGGAAGCCCCTCAGGCAGCAATCCTGGTGTTACCACACTGCCTTGGGATCACTGATGGAAACTGCAGGACACCCAGACTTCTCCAGGAGTTGTGCCAGGGCCCGTGTTAAATGTCCATAACCCTCTGTGCTCTCTTCTGAGTCACCTGATGAGCAGGGGCAAGCCATGGAGATGGTTTGGAATAGCAGCGAGAGCAGATTCAGAGGAACCAGCCTTCAAAGCAGGAATGCAGAGCTCAGAAGTCAAACATCCAGCAGTATCTGGATGCCACTTCTTTTCCAAATCCTTTCAGATGCAGCCTAAGGGTTTAGAATTGACTTTAAAAGCCGAGGGGGTGCCCTGATTCAACAAAAACAGTTAAGCACTTAATAACATGAAGCACGTGCTCAAGTCTCTTCCTATTCAACAAAGCACTTAAGCACATATTTCACTCCTCTTAGATGGCCCAGAAACAAAACACAGAGTTCCCAGGATTTCTTCAACCTTTAATTTTGCAGGAGGGACAGGAATTCAAACCTTCATCCGTGTTTTGCAAAGGGTCCCTATTTGCGAGTGAGTCAGACTCCAGCTCCAGATCTACACACCCAAGTGCTGGCACATTCGTATTTTGGACTGGGATCTGAATTTTTCAGCTTGTGCCTCACTCTGATCTATGCTTGTGCTCATTAAAGAGGCTGAACTGCAGGCAGGGAGCTGTTAAACCCTGTTTCTTTGCAAGGTTTGAGTTGATGATGCTTTCCCCAACTCCACCTCACTGCGATGCAAAGCTGAGGCACCACCTCAGTGTTCAGTGGGTGGATGCTCAGCCCAGGAGTGTGCAGGATTTGCAAAATTCCTCCAGTTTGGCTTCTCCTCCAAAAACTCACAGAACCGAGTGAAATGCTCAGGTTTGGTAATTATCCAAATGCCATTTAGCATCCTCTTAGTGGCTGCAGGGGGAGAGTGCAAAGGGAGCGAGCCCAGCGTGCTCTGAGCCCATCGGGGGATGCAGCAGAGGAAAGGGATGAGAGCCAAGAGGGAGATCCTCCATCTTCCTCCAAGCTGTTGTCTCAAGCTTTCAGCAGACTGAAGCAAACATCACCACGTGTACCTTTCCAAATGTCACTGCTTCCTCCAACGCTTTCTGTTCTTCTTTTTCCCCCGTTGTTTTTTTTTATTATTATTATTATTAATTTTAATTTGCTCCTAACAAAAGCTGAGATCCTCCAGAGCAGAGCAGCAGGCACCAGGAAAAGTAGCAAACTAACAAATCAAACCCAAAACATCTGGGCCACATGGCCAAATCCAAGCCTGCTTCCCATCTCACACCAGTGCCAGCCGCATCTCAGCGTGTGGAGCATAACTCTTCTCCTCTCTTGCTTTGACAAGGGAGCTTCAGGGCTGCTGGCAGGGCAGAATATAGCTATGAAATGAAAGGCCGGGCTTGTTCCAGGGAGACTGAAAACAAATGGACTGCCAGTTGTCTGGGCGAGCAGGGGAAGTGGCAGTCAGATGTCTGAGGCAGCAGGAGGAGTTGGGAGCCCCTCCACGGGCATTTCCAGTTGCCTGGAGGGGGAAAAAAATGAACCTGGTTAAAAACAAAAGGCAGAATTCAAATGGCTGCATCTTGGGCCTGCCAATAAGAGCATCACTGAAGGATCTGCTCACGAAGTGGTTGCCAGAAGACGAGAGGAGGAAGGAGCATCCAAGGGCTATAGGCTCCATGAGGAGCTGTCACTTGGAGCAAAAAGAGGCCCAGGAAACCAGCAGGCCTTTCCTTGCTGGTCATGACACCAAAATCAGCTAAAAATCAAACTTTCTAACACAATTTGAAGTATTAGAAAGCAGCTATTTTTTATTCTCAGCATGCTGGACATCCAGGGGATATTTCCTCTAATCAGGTGTGTCGTGAAACTTTACAACAGGGTATTTATTCCATCATGATCACACGTATTCATTACAGCACACTTCCCAGCTAATCCATAACCAGCACTTCTCCTAGAACTAATTTACATGCCTCTGTCCCTTACTGGAAGCCCTCTTATGGTCTTGGGGTGTTGTCTAAAGGGGTCTCTGGTGCTGGTACTCACGGAGTGTCCCAGATGTGACAGATGGACCCTGCCTTGAACTTCTCTCAGGGCATGTGCTGCTGCTTTCTGTCACATGGCGCTGCCACAGAAGCCACTATATTCCTCACATATCCATGCTCTGCTCCTTCCCAGGCAGCAAGACCCAAAGGGAGTCTGGCACAGACACTGACAAGGAGCCCAGTGATGAGGAGAGGCAGGAATGACGACTGCCTTGGGCAACACCTGCCTCGGACTTGCCCCTGTGATTGAGCTTTCCACTGTGTCTGCTCTGAACCAAAGCACGTGGGCTGGAGACACCAAGAACCCTTCATTCCAGAGGCTGATGATGCCCCATCTGACCGAAGGATAGGGAGACCTGCCTGAGCTAAGGCACAGAGATGAGAGCAGAGCTGGCATCTGTGCACAAATCTGACCAGTCACCATCTGGCACTACTGACACAAAATCAGTCTCCTTCACACCTCTGGATGACACAGTGGAACAAGGATTACTCCTGGGACAGAGCAGACTTGGAAAACGGTAATAAATAATTAAAATAAGTCAAGCAGCAGCTCCTGGCAGCCCAGCATTGCTGTGAGAGCTGTCAGGCTGGGCTGGGCTCTGTGGGGCTGTCAGACTCTGCCTCTCTGCCTTTGAGGTGGCGATGCCGGGGCGTGCTGGTCCCACAGATGTTTTCCCAGCTTTGCAAATGGGTGACATCCTGGAGCAAGAAGCCCTCAGAATTACCCCACTGCACTGCAAGAGACACCATGCACTGCTGTGATGAGGCAAGGGCTTCACCTTGCATGGATGGGCCCGTGAAGGCACCAACCACAGAGGGCCGCAGTGCTGGGAAGGGCTGGGTGGCGAGTGTTGGTACAATAACAAGGGTTTGGCTCCTGGCTGTCACTCAGTGCCCTACAGGCCATTCCCTGTCCTCTCTCAGCCTCTCTGAAGCTGGAGCAAGATAAAAGGAACAGGCTCCCCAGGAAAGTGGTCACAGCACCAAGCCTGCCAGAGTTCAGGGAGTGTTTGGACAACACACTCAGGCACAGGGTGGGATTCTTGGGGCTGTGCTGTGCAGGGGCAGGACGCGATGATCCTTGTGGGTCCCTTTCAAATTAGGACATTGTATGATTCTGTGAAAAGGTGGGGAGAGGTTGGGCCCAGCCCAAGAGGCACACCCAGACTGCAGGGTGCTGGCTGGATTGTGCTGCTCTGCTCAGACCCTCCCCAGCTCTCCCCAGACCCCAGGCCATGTCCAAGTGAGTGCCCCCCATGTGCATGTTTCTAAACCCATGTTTAGAAACCCCATGTTGTTTCTAAATTACACCATGTGGGTGTAACCCTGGGTTTACCCCAGCACTTCCAGTTTAATGCACAAAGCCCTGGTGACCCACACTGGATTAACCAAGAAGCAGGGGAAAGCTCCAAAGCCTGTTACCCTCTCTTGCCTTTCCCAGCAGCTTATTCAGGAAACTTTTTAACTAAAGTGACCAAAATCATCTTTCCTTCTTTTTCCCTAGTGCAGACACTGGCTTATTTTCTATCCCACAACTGCACTGGGAACCTGCAGCTCTCAGAGAGCCCTGCAGCAGCCATCCTGGGAGGTTTATTGGGGCAGCCAGCTCTTGGTTTCCCTGGTCACCCTCCGAGGATTTACAGCCCCTGTGCACTGAGAATGAACAAAGACCTGCTGTTCCTCATCAGAGCCCTCATGATTCTGTCCGCGGGGAGGAGGCTCCAAACCTAGATAACCTTTGGGAGGAAAAATAGCCATTCCTGGATGTAACAGGAGAGACAGGCAGGAAGAAAAGCATCCGCAGTGCTCTGGGAAATCTCAGAAAATGAAGCTGGGAGCTTGCAATATTTGTAAGGGTGGAGAGGAAAGGTTAGTCATGGGGCAGCAGGAGCAGGAAGGGAGGTTGGTAGCAGAGTTTGTTCATGAAAATTTGGTTTCTGGGCCGATTTTCTCTTGGTTGTGACACAATTAAAAGTGGCTTCTGCACAAGGATCCAAGTTCCAGCTTCTTCCTCTGTGTGCAGAGCACGGGGTGCCTTGAGACCTGCACCAGTAGCTCCTGTTTGGAGTGGGCTGCACTCTGTGACACACAGCTACGAGGCACCTACGGGCAGTTTTTGGAGTACAAGGGCTGATAAACTTTCAAAGGCTTCTCTGGAGCCCGTGCACTTTGCCCTTCCATCTGTGCCGGGGCTCTGATCTCCCTGTAACCAAGAGCACTACCAGCAACACTTCTAACAGGCTTGGCCTCCGAGCTGTGATCTCTGTGGTTTTCCTCTCAGCTTGCCCTAAACGGGTGGCATGAGACTTGGACTGAGCCAGTGCTTCATCCTGCTGATGGATCTGACCGTGAATCCCACACAGCTGTTTACTGTACCCTTTGTGTTGGAGTCGTCAGCGATGGAGAAAGGAGGGTAAACAGTCATTACTATGCAGATTTCAAAGAGAGCTGCATCTGTGCCTGGCTTTCTGCTTTGTTTGGTGACATCTTCACGGGACAAAGTGGAGGAGTTTTTTTTCCTTAACTCTTACATTAGCAGGGGAAGTATGAATTTGTTGTGATAGTAGTTGTCATATGCACAAGAAACAACTAAAAAAAGAAACAAAAAACTCCCAAACAAACAGTAACACAATTTCCTAGGACTGAAGATTCTGCATCTCAGCAAGTGGCTTCCTGGAGGAATATATCCACAAAGGATTAAACTCCCATCCTAATTAGAAGGGAATCTCTGAGACAACCTTTTCCACAAAGGAAACAAAAAGGCAGCGCTGACACGTCTAATGCATATATTAACACTAAAGACATGGAAATTAATTGGATTTATTACTCGTCACAGCTGCAAAGATGGCTCGTTTCTAAGTTTATTTTACAGAAAGTGGCAGGAGGAGTGGGATTTAATAGTCAGCTCAGTTAAGCTAATGAGCCAAAACTAATGGTCTCTTCTTGTTTAGAGAGGGCCCAGCTCGGTGGAGCACCTGAGCATGTGTGTGGCTCTCACTGTGGTGAGTCCAAGGGATGCTTGGCATCTGCTGGAGTGTTTGCTGATGGGTAAGACACGCACAGATGCTTAAGGTCTGGGAGAGAGAGGAAGCATCTTTCCCAGTGGCAGCCAGAATCAATGGGATGATCCGTGGGGATCGCCCCATGATATCATTTCCATCCGGAAGAAATGCTCCAGAGAGAAAAAGACAATGAGAAATTCAGTGTCAATTTCCAACTCTCCCCCCTCCGCCTCCAGGTCAGTTTTCTGCTAATTTACCAAGCTCAGCCATCTTTCCAAGAGGTTGGATCCATTTGAAAAGAAAGCCACAGCTACCTTGTGATGGCTCCAGCAGGTAGGACATGAGACAGGAAGGCAGGAGCCCAGCTGCAGCGCAATACCGTCACCCATGTCCCAAAGTCTCAGCCTCTCTCATGTTTTCTAGGCTGTATCTCTTGAAAGGATGCTAAAAAGGTTCCTAAATGAGCTTTCAGAGATCTCTCCTCTCCTGTAGATGAAGAAAAACAGAAAGTTTTTGATGGGAGAACTGAGCGTGGAAATTGCAAGATGAGTGTTGTTTACAGAGCACTTACCTCAACCCCCCATGAGAGGATTTGGAGGATTTTGGTAGCTTCCTTCCCAAATTAGAAACCAATTTTCTGAGGCAAAGGCAGGCTGCCTTGGGCAGGGAGGTGTTAAACTAACAACAAAAGGGAAAGGTGCAAAGAGGGAACAAATGGAAACTCATTTAGCACATAATGAAGGTGCTGAGAACAAAATTAATCAAAGCAAAGAAGGAAGTGGAGAGAAACGCTTTCATCGCCTATTCACCAAAGGTAGGTCCTGGCTAATAAACATGAATCTCTGGTTTACAGGCAAAAATCTGGCCTAGCTGGAAAGATGAAAACCTGGTGGGAAGCTCATTGGAGTGTTAAAATCATGGCTTTTAGGGAGGCTGAAGAGGGGATAAGACGGGGACCTGTTAGAAATGGAATCATGAGCATCCAGGTCACTGGACTCAGTAGTAAATGAATCTGAAAATTGATGGCTCAATCATCTAAAATAGAAAGTACAAAATAGACCAGCCAGTGTCTGCAGTGGAGCACAAAATCAAACCTGTGAACCATCTGAACATCTCCCCGAGCAGCTGCCAAAGGCAAGGAGGAGAAAAGGGCCAGATTGTCACAGGGAAACTTCAAATGGAGCAAATCTGCAGGAAAGCTGCCTCCAGCACGGAGACAGGCACCGTGTTTGTGAAAGATGATGGTGATTATTTGCTATCTCAAAAGAACTCACACATCCAACAGGGGAGAGCTGTGGATCAGACCTTTTTTCTTGGCAGATACAGAGAATTTGATCACAGCACTGAAAACACACAGTAGCTTAGGTGGGAAGTGATTGCCACTCGAAAACATTTGTTATGTGCAGATGGAATAAAATCAAACCCAGTCAAGCTTTGCCTTGCTGCTCTCTCAGGCTGCTGTCACCAACCTGAAAACAATCATGAGCTAAATCAGTTCAGAGAAAGAATTTAAACAGAAAAAAATCCAAAAAACCCAAACAAAAAAATCCCAAGAATGATAATTGGGGAATATTGAAGAACATTTCTTTATACTGACCAAAAGCCACAATCTGACAACTGAGGGACTATTCTAGTGGTTAAAACAACATCCTTTCTTCATCAAGAGGAGAATAGAGATATCCTTTATAAACAAATGGGGAACAGAGACGCTGAAGGCAGTGAGTAGAAATCCAAAGGTAAGATCTATAGATCATCCATATGGGAAACAAAAGGGCAGGAGACAGCCAAGAGAATTAGGGCAATTACAGCAAAATTTTTTTTTTTTAAAGTACAGAGAAACTTCTTGTTTTCCACTCAGGGGGCAATAGCCCTGCAGAAAAGGCAGCAGTGGAAAAGCACCGGTTTTGGTGTGTGCCATTTGAAAACAGCCAGAGGGTAAAGTGACATCACACGGGGCTGATGGCAGACTTCTCCCCCCAGTGGGAAGTAGGGTGATCGTTAGGCAGAGGTTGGACATTTTTAAATAAAGGGGTTTGTACAACTTGCAGCAAGGCAGAACCGCCTGTGCTGGGCTTTTGCCTTCCAGTTTCCCGCTGATGCTCTGCTAACAGAAGCAACTCTGGGAATTTCCATGCAGAGGAATGGCCAGAAAGTGTGTGAGGTAACACTGGGTGACAACAACATGGGTGCAACACCTACAGCACTGGGAGTAGCCTTACGGTAAATCTCTCCCCCATCTCCGCTGGTAGTTACGAGCCAGCTGTGCCATTGGCAAACAGATCTTTCCTGACCTCCTACAGAGCAGCGGGATTGGCCTCCTGGATCCTGGAGATTACATCTCAGGAGGAGCCTGTGCTGTTGTTGCTGGACACTGCCCCTGGAGCAGCAAGAAGGAGCAGGGCATTGGGTGGGACAGGATCTTGCAGACACTCCCCTGCAGCTCCTGGGCTTGGGGCTCGCTGTGGGATCAAGAGTTTGCCTTTCCAGCCGGACACTCCCAAACCCACCTCATCTGGGTTTGTTAACAGATTGTTTATTGCCAGTCTGGTTTAGAAACCCCATACAAAAAAAGCTCAGCCTCTTCCCTGCTCTTTAGCAGAGCTGCAGCTCTTCAGGGAGCTCCCAAAACATCCTCAGAGTTACCAGAAAGGCAGAGTTAGTCATGAAACTTTTTACTGCCAGAGACAGATCCAGAGCAAGGGTGAGCCCAGGGCAGCTCGGTGAGCACATGGCCAGGCTCACTTTCAGGACAAGGAACCACTCTGCTCCCTATCTCCCTGACTGGAGAGATATCCTGACTCCCTATCCTTGGCTCCACCTTCCCAAGAGGGAATGGCAGAGCCTCTTTTCAAAGTGGGGCACTGATATTTCATGGCACCGCTGTGGATGGTGGCCATCCTGCTACAGACCCACAAAGCTGTTCCCATTTCCACTGCATGGAAATCAGCCCATGTAAACACACTCCACGGGCCACTGCTGGCTCAGCTGTCAGTAGCTGAGCTGCCCCACTCGTGGCACATGTGGAGAGGCATCACCAGTTGGTATCTTCACCTTCCAGTGCCTTAAAAAAGAAGGAAATCTACAGAGAGAGGCACAGATCTGCTGTATTTGTGCAGCCATGGTGAGACACGGCTCTAAGCCATGTCCACACACACCCACCTCCACTTTCCCAGAAAACGCCTGTTACACCACTACAAAAACCCCTCATTTGTTGACTATTAATGAAAGCATTCTTCCAAGAGGTGGGAAGCAGCAGGAAAGCTGACGAGCCCAGCCCAGTTTACCAGAGCCAGAGACGTGGGGCGTGCAGTGCCAAGCAGCGATTGATGCAACGTGAGCAGCCCTGAGCCAGCAAACAGAAGAGACCTGGGATGGTGAAAGAGGAGTGTAAATCCCTACAGTGCATAGCCAGGGCCTGGAAAAAAAAAATTAGGACAAAAAGCGAAGGGCAAAGCTTGAGTCCACCCTGAACCCACCATAAAGAGTCCACCATAGAGCCCACCATGCTCCTGGTGCTGCTGGCCCTGGTTGCTCAGCCCTTATTACCCCAGACTGCTATCTAGCAAGGGAACAAGTCAATGGAATAACCCACTCCAGATTCATTACTGTCAGCTCCCTCAGAATTATGTGTATTAATGACCAGATTATATCTGTTTATATAATACAAATTACCATAGAGTGACTGCAGGGACTGAAACGCTCCTTGTCTGTTTGACACACATAAATAATGGAGGAGCTCACGCTGCATTTGGTACACATGACTAACCTTTTATCCCTGGCACCCCAGTGCAGGCTGGAGAGACGACTCGGGTTTCAAATTCCTCGCTCCAGCTGTCATTAGCCTCGCCGAGCGTTGGCGAATCGGCAGCTAATTGATGTCCTTGTTGGACATTATTTTATTAGTCAGGCCTGGTGAGCATCAAGTGGAATTTTAATGCCCTTCTATCCTTGGCTCCACGTGGCCCTAAGTGTTAAGGCTTGTAAATAATTAACTGCACTCTGAGAGTTTTAGGAAGGGGCGAATAAGTTGTCCTGGGGGTTTGGGCTGCTCCAGCCCTCCCTGGTGTTGTGACCAATGTGGGCTCCTGGCGGGGTGAGCTGAGCTCTCCATGGGTTATAAGGAACCACCCAGACCTCAGTCCCTCAGTGATACGGTGGTTTATCAGCCAGGTCTGGGGTTCACAGCATCCTTGGGTGTGGAAGATCCTCTGGGAATCTGCCGTGGGGAAAAGGGAGAAGCAGGAGTTTGCAAACAGCCGTGAGAGAAGGTTCCAATGAGGGTTCAGTGGATAAAGCTGTGCCACGCTGCCCAGTGCTTGTTGCTGCACCAAAAATCCATCACTGCATCGAGCTGTCCCCGACATGTGGTGAGGAATAAAGGATTTTCACAACCTGCTGTGAGCTTCTGGCTTGTCTGAAACCCCACGTGCCGGGTCACCGAGGGGTTGGGGCTCAGTGGCCGCCTCGCTCCTGGGCCAGGGCACTGAGCACCATCCCCAGCTGGGGACCCAGGGCACAGTCAGGCCCCTCTGGGACTGTGGGCAGGCAGGTTTTGCTCTGACAGGCTGCATGCAGAGCATGTTGCTTTGAAAATACTGGACTTTTTACTTCTACTTTTTGCTTTAAAACTGGCTGAATAACCTGAAATTTGAGATGTGCAAATCGGGGACAACAAATATTTAAAAGGAAGCACTGGGAATTATTTACTTTTTAAAATTTCATCAATTCTTTTTAATTTTTTTTCCTTTATGATTTTTAACAGCATTGGGAAGTCCACCCTAAACCCAGACCTCCCAAGCTCACTTCTGGCAGAGCATTCCCTGCTGATCTTTTGGGATTTCTCCCCTTCCTTTCCCTCCTCTACCCATCGCCCTGTAACCCCTCTGGGACAGGAGTTGTCTATTCCTACATGAGTACTCCGCATTTGTACTCAAACAGGGCCCCCACGGCAACAGCATGATGCAAAAAATAAATAATTTAAAATCAAACCTTTATCAGTCTCACGAGATCCCTTCTCCAGCCCTGCTTAGGTACTGCACGGGCTTTTCCAGGAGCTGAGTAAAAATGAACAGGCAACTTGGGCACACCAGGCTATTCATACATTAGGCAATAATTATAATGTATATTAACTGCCTGGGTGTTGAAAGAGTCCCAGCATGAGATTGCTTCCCTAATAGGAGACAGGAGTGATAAAAGACAGTAATAGATTGCCTTTCAGATGTGGAATTAAAAGCAGCAGCTCATTAGATTATTTTTTTTTCACAGCCTCTAATCGCAAGTAGTTTCTTTTCAAGTCAGATTTCCATTTCCAAGGCTAAGCTCGGCAACACAAACAGAAATTAAAGAGGATGAGGGGTCCTATTCTGATGTCTCCAGGATCACAGGAAGGGAGAGTAACTGTGCTCAGCTCGGCAGTGCTGCCCAGCCCACCTAGGCAGCCTTCTGAAGAGACTATCATCAAAAGATCAGGATTTGGCAGCTTTTATTTTGCTTTTTTTTCTCTTTAAAAGGTAGCTGCAGCCCCTAAATTTCCTTTTTTTTAAAGAGATAGCCTAGAAGATAAAGCTTTTGAATTACAACAATCAAACAAAAAAATTAAGTTACTTCAAAGCAGTGGCAGAAATTCTTAAAAAACTGACATTTCCACTTACAGATCCAGTTTGTCTCTAGCAAGGAATGCTCTCCAGACAACTTTGGCTGCTGTTTGTAACAGAAAAGTACAGAAAGCAGGAGAAGAAAGAGCTGGATTTTTGCTGAGCTGGGAAGCACAGTAAATAACATTCATTAGGTTCTCCCAGACAGTTTTAATGACTCAGAGCTTTAAATCGTTCATTCAACATCTTTACAGGCCGAAGTATAGTAAGGTTTCAGACTCAAGTCCTCTGGCAGGAGCTGCATAATCCATAAAACATTTTAAGGGCAGGAATACAGGGAGAGAGTCAAAAAAGTATAAAATTAGGCTGGGAACAGTGTTGCTGGTCAAATTTCATCTAAATCAGCAGCAAAGTCCGACTTTATCTGTATTGATGGCACCTAAAAATAAAGAAGTCTGGAGCACCTCTGTCTTCCCACCCCCAGAGCCAGGACAGGCACAGCCACGTGCACATTTTGGCTGCCAGGCATGGGTTAACCAGGTTTCACCATCACTGTTTTTAGCAAGCCGAGCTCTTAAACACAGATGGAGACTTGGATCCAGCAGCACAAAAGCTGCATTTTTTTCCACTGTGCTGTCCACTTACCCTGGATGGGAAGTGAACTCTTCGGCAGATGAGGATTTACACAAGATTCATGCAGGAAACCGGGCCTGGGGTTTAGGGCTAGCTTAAGGCTCCGAAAATGGCATCATCCATGTCCCTTGGGAGCAATCCCGCTGTGTCCTTCCGAGCTGGGTGCCAGCGCTGCTGGTCCTGGCAAGCAGGGGAGCTTGGGCAGCTGGGAATTGTCTGTGGAAAGAGAAGGCAAAACCCTGCAGCTTTGTCACAGCTCTCCTTGAGGAGCATGAGGATGCAGGGAGTGCCCAGGAGCTTTTCTGGAGCCAAGGGGCTGGGTTTGGGTGCATCCCTGGGTTTGGGTATAGTCACTGGAAGTCCATCCCCTTGCCCAGCTCACTAGCTTGAGGTTGGTTATGGTGCTTTTTCCTGCCCTCAGCATGCTGTGGTGCCAGTTAAAGGGAGTTTTCAGGGTGGTTTAGCACCTGAACAGGGAGAAAAGTGAAGCCCACCCCCAGAGCCCAGCAGGGCCATCACCCACAGGAGCCCTTCTGGCCGATGAGAGACGTGAGCTCATGTGGTGCAGACCTTGCAGCAGCAGCAAGCGGTGATGTGGGCCAGTCTCTGCCACAAGCCAGAGCCCCCCAGACCGACCCACGGGGTCACAGCCAGCCTGCAGCAATCCCTGGACCCCAGCTGTGCCCGTGCTGGGGGGAGAGAGCAACCTGGTGCAACTGAGCTGGGCTGCTCCCAGAGAAGGATTTGCACCCTCAAACCCAACTGCAGCAGCTGGCAGGGAGGGAGCAGGGAGGGAGCAGGGACAGAGCAGGGTCTGGCTGAGAGGGATGGAGCAATCATGGCAGGGCATTAAAGGCAGCACTGGTTGGCCCAGGAGCTGTTTACAGGGACTCACAAACAGAGCAGGGCCCCCGGGGAAAAACAACCTGTGGCAGAGATTTTAAGGAAAGCCTTCATCATTTTGGCAACTGGAGAGGCCAGGGGTCCTGCAAAGAGGCACCAGCTCATCTGGGGGTGGCTGAGGCTGAGCTGACTTTCGTCATTTTGGTAGGAAAGTGCTTGGGGTGAGCATGGTTGGGGCCCAGACCTCACCGCCAGCGGTGTAAATCAGGAGTGGAGCCAGTGCCATCCATCTGCAGAGGCAGGGTTTGCCCAGAGGTGATGAGAAGCAGGGAAAATGCTTTCCTGTGCATTGACAAACACGGTGTTGTGGTTAAGGAGACATCCAGGAGAGCCCTGCGAGGGGAAGGAAGGGAACCCACAGGATTTCCCGTTTATCAGCCGCAACCACCTCCTCCTCCGTCTCCCCTGTCAGACAAGAGAGGGTTTGCAGGAAGGCACTGTGGTCTGGGCAGGAAAGGGATTTCGTCCCTATCACCCCACACCGTGGCACATGTTGGTGGTTTCCCGGGATCAGAGGTGCTCTGCCCGGGTCAGGTTTGCAGCTGCGTGTGTCTCATCCAGTGCTCACCAGCTGGGTATCAAACCTGGAGTCAAAACCAAAAGCCCACAAAGCCAGAGCCACTCTCCAGCCTGGCGCTGCTCCCCAGCTCCATTTGTTCCTCCAGAGGCAAATGGCTCAAGCCCTTTGACCATTTACTTCCCAGAAATAGGATCAGGACCTAAAAGTAGCCATTAACCCCCCTGCAAAAAGTCCCCGTGGATTAATTTTTGTTGCTAAGTATTCTCCCCCTTCTCCCCCTTCCTCCCGGTATCCTGTTGCATGGGGAGCTTGAGCACAAAAAAGTGCACAGCTGAAAATGGAGCATCCCCCCAAGAAAACCAGGAAACCAACCCAGGAGTGAGCCCTTCCCTTCGCTGCTCCATGTGCTAAATCCATTGGAGATGAGCAGTTCAGACCAAGAAACCCCAGGACTTCCCTCTCCCTCATTCTTTTATGATTACCCAACCCCGCTACGAGCAGGCAATAAAATCCTGCAGCCACATCAACAAAATTAGATCAATTCCATGGCTTCTCTTCCACTTTAAACCTTATCAAATTACTCCTCATCCTAAGGATCCTGGGGAATAGCTCTTTACGGAGAGAGCACAAAATCAAATTAAAGATTCATTCAAATTAAAAGGTTCAATTTTAAAAGAGGCAGGGCCAGGCCAGAAGGAGCTGAGGAAAGTACTTTTTAATGAGCTCAGTGGCAGAAGTATCTCTAATAATAGATCTGATGGGGGGACCCTGGAACCTGGCAGCACATGAGGCATTTCCCCCCACACTGGGATAAACCAAATGGCACAGGTGCCCCCGCACAGTGGTGTTGGTAATGCTCCCTCTGAACCCCAGATTAAATGTTGGTGACCAGAAGAAAGATGTGGCATCGGTCTTAGGGACTGGCTGAGCCAACAGCACAAGGGAGAAATCACCTAAAAGAAAAAGGTAAGATAATAGTTATGGAAGAAAATGAATTCTGTGGTGGGATGAGACCTCTGGTAACTTGGTTGTGATCCTTCCTGGTTCTGATTTGAAAACAAACTCAGCAGGAGAATCATGGAGTCACAGAATGGCTGGGATTGGAAGGGACCTTCAAGACCATCTCATTCCAACCCCCTGCCAAGGGCAGGGACAGTTTCCGCTATCCCAGGTTGCTCCAAGCCCCATCTAACCTGGTCTGGAACACTTCCAGGGATGGGGCAGCCACAGCTTCTGTGGGAAACCTCTGCCAGAGCCTCACCACCCTCACAGGGAAGAATTTCTTCCTAATCTCTAATCTAAACCTACTTTCTTTGAGCTTAAAGTAATTCCTCCTTGTCCAAGCCCTTGTCCACAGTCCCTCTCCAGCTCTCTCAGAGTCTCTTTAGGCACTGGAAGAGGCTCTGAGGTCTCTCCAGAGCTTTCTCTCCTCCAGGCTGAACAACCCCCACTCTCTCAGCCTGTCTCCAAAGCAGAGGCGCTCCAGCCCTCGGAGAATCTTTGCTCCTCCATGTCCTTCTTACGTTTGGGACCCCACAGCTGGATGCAGCACTCAAAGCAGTTTCTTATCTTAAATCACCCATCCACACCCATGGCAGAACTTCCCCATTTCCAGGACAGAGATGGGCTTTGATTTTCCTGCTGTTCATAAGGTAATGTTGAAACTCCACTGCTCCAGGTCAGGGCTCTTCCCAAACCCTGCCTGTTCATAAATGGGTTTTCACACTGTTCACTGTAAAATGCTTGTGCCAGGATCTGTGTCGGGGTGAGCAGAGCTTGTGAGTGCCAGGACTGCAGTGCCTCGATGGAGATGCTGCTTCCAGCAGCAGGGAAGTTTTCCAAGGCAGCAGAGAAATTGGAGACCTTCAACCTGACTTTGAAATGCCTTCCAGTTTGGGGTAAGGGAGGGAGAAGTTGGAGGGGCTGGTGTGGGACTGTGCCCTTGGATAGTCTTAGACAGTCTCAGGGCAGCACCTATATATAGATATGCATATAAATACACCTATGCATATGCATATGTGTGACACATTGCAATCAGTCTGTCTGCAGCTGCTGACAGGGACAGTCCAGTCCTTCCCAGGAGGGAAAAATCAGCCACACTTTGCTGAGAAAAGGGAGGAGGATACAGAAGCCATCTCAGAAAATTGAAGTGAAAAAAAAAAAAAGGACCGATCTGCAGCTTGAGGTTTTGGGGTACAATTTGCTTTTCTCTTTGTTTTTCTCCTCTTTCCCCACCAGCCTCTGTGCCTGGCTGAGCTCTTGCCCCTTCTTGCTGCCAGTTTGCTTTCCTGCAGCCCTTTGCAATTCTCCAGTGCCCGGGAACCTCCTGGAAAGCCTCTGCATGGCTGGGGCAGGAGGTGATGAGTTTGATGGTGCTGCTCACAAAACAGCATCGCTGGAGAGGGAGCCAGGGATGGAAAAAAAAACAGCTGCAGATTTTTCTTGAGTCCCGAAGCCTTCCCTCTCTTCCCTCCCACAAGTGTTCCCATAAATGGCACCTCTGGCTCACAGAGAGTGCCTGTCTCCTCTGGCTGCCCCCTGCCCACTCCCCTGCTGGCCTGGGAAGATGGGATGAAGCCCTCCCTCTTTCAGGATGGAATATTGGATGGTAAGTTTTGATGCAATTGACTGGAAAAAAGCCTGGAGAGCTGGGAAGCATCCCCTGGGCAGGCTTGAGGCCACAGAGAAAGGCTCCAAAGTGCTTCAGAACAGCCCCCTGCTCCCTGCACGGGTTAGCAAAAAGTGGTTTGGTAATTTTCTTTCTCTCAGGGGCTGTTTCCCCACCTTGCCTTGCCCTTTGGTGTGGTGTGGCTGCTCTCAGAGCTGGGCAAGGAGGGGTTTTGAGGGGTGTGAGGGCTCACAGCTGGCAGAGGGGCTGTGAGGCTGCTGGGTGTTCATTCCTGACAGGGGGCAGGGAGAGGTGTTACCCCCCCCAGCCCTGGCTGTCAGCTCAGAGCCCCCTCACCAGGAATTTAAACTAAATTCTTTATTCAGAACTTGTGTTTTGCTTGCAATGGAAGCATTTCTGCTTTAAAAAAAAAAAAAAAGGGATACAAGGGTACAAGGGCATGTAGGACAAGGGGTAATGGCTCTAAACTAATCCTGAATCCCTCGGGATGGCTGGGTCTCAGAAGTGCCAACATCTGACCACAGCATCAAGGGGAACAACTTTCCCTGCTGATGCTTCAGTTTTCCAGCATGGCCATTCACTGAATCCTTGAGCTAAATGGGATTTTTGTACTTGCTGAAGACATTTTTGTCCTCAGCAAAGCACTGTTCAGGGCCCCTGGATGGGGAATAGCCAAATCCCCCGAGCTGGAATAGCCTGTTCCCATGTGCTGAAATTGCTGCTCTCTAAAAACACATTTTTAAATGTTTCTGCTGCCGCATGGCAAATGCCCTCAATCCCCACTTGGAGTAGGTCCCTTGGAAAGCAATTTATGATGAGTTTTGTTTCTTAATTAGAATGTGGCTGCACAAAAAGTTATGAAGAGGCCGCTGGGGTTTTTTTTCTAACTTTTTACAGCAGCTCCTTGGGGGAAAAGGCCTTACTTTAAACCATGAGAAGGAATCCAGAGGGCTCTGGTGCTCTCCTGATGAACTCAGGGAAGTGGATCCTGGGGGAAATGGCCGAACAGGCAGCTCAGGTCCGTCACTCTTGCCTTCACCCACCCCAAAACCTCCACCATCCCCCCTGCAAAGGACCTGCTGCAGGCTGACTTCCACTCAAGGACGGTTTCAAAAGACTCAGTTTAGCAACAGATGCAGGAACACCATCAGTGGTGACATCACCTCCAGTCACACCCCCAGCACTTCCCCTCTCTCTTTCCAGCTGGGTAGGCCAAGAGTAAACTGAAGAACTGAAATGAACAATAAGAGAAATTGATGGTTTCCATTTCACATGGGATCTGGGGGGGTTCAGGGACCTCCATGCTGGTGCAGCACTGCCATTGATACCATCCTGGTTGAACACAGATTTTTCCAGGAGCCAAACACTGGCAAAAGCTCCAGGAGAGCAGCCCAGGTCACAGAAGTGTCATCGAAGGACCTGCAAAATTTCTCCCAGCACTTTGATTTTCTCTTTTTATAGACTCATAACCACTCAAAAACACTTCTTCTGGAGGAGCAGGGGGCCTCCAAAATAGGGAAGATAATAGTTATGAAAGAAAATTATAATTCTACGGTAGGATGAGATCCCTGTGCTGTGCTCTTGCCTTGAAAACAAACTCAGCGGGAGATTCATGGAATCACAGAATGGTTTGGGTTGGAAGGGACCTTCAAGACCATCCAGTTCCACCCCCTGCCATGGGCAGGGACAGCTTCCACCATCCCAGGTTGCTCCAAGCCCTGTCCAACCTGGCCTGGAACACTTCCAGGGATGGGGCAGCCACAGCTTCTGTGGGCACCCTGTGCCAGGGCCTCCCCACCCTCACAGCCACAAATTTCTTCCTAAAATCTAATCTAAATCTGCCCTGTTTCAGCGTAAGGCCATTCCCCCTTGTGAACCAAGCAAAATGCCTGGATCTACAGATGATGGAGGCAGAAGTCTTTCCTTGCTGGCTCCCTTTGGAGAAATACACACAGTAAATACGATCTACACAGCAGCTCCCATGCTAAACAAAAGGCAGGCAACAGTTCAGCAGTTTCCCTGCTCCTGAAGGTGGAAAATCTGTTTGGCTACACTCACTCACTTCCCGAGTTGTTGGCATGTCCCAAAGAGAGCATGATATTCCCGTGTTCCGTAGGAGCAGCATAACAAACCAGACAGACCGAGAAATCAAGGAGCAGCACAAAAGCCATAAATACCAACCACAGCGCTGAGCCAATTAGTGAAACAAGAGAAATCCAATTCAGCCTTGGGTTTTCTCTCAGAGGCAGGAATGTCTCTGCTGCAGCCTGGGAAGCTCGCCGGCGCTGGCAGCTCTGTGAATTCACCTCGTGTAAACTCAGCAGAGAGATGAAAAATACGCTCCTGCTCCAGGCAAAGCTGCTGAGGAGCTGCAGAGTGGCTGAGAGAGGATTCTGTGGGCAGAGTAATTTGGGGATCAATGGAGTAGCCAGAGCAGCCAAAGGAGCTCAGCTGGACACGTGGGTGGGTCGGTGGGGATACGTGAGCAGTGCCAGGCCTGGCCAGTTAGTGAGAGCCATGGGCTGCCTGGGTCAGAACCAGCACTTGGAAATAAGGCTGGAATCAAGGCTGATCTTGTGTCCTTGCTGTGAGGAGTAACCCCACACGAAAATTACAGCACCCACCACTGCTGTGGTACTTGGAAGGTCTTTGAAATGGCAGAGAGCACGGGGAGGAGCACAATATCCTGGAAAAGACACACACAAAAGCAGGGACAGAGTGATTCATGGCAGTAGCTCTCACCCCTGATGGAGAGTGTCTTCCAAGCTGGGATTTAAATGCAGTCCTTGAGCTTCTACTGGTTTGAAGTCAGTGTCTGATGCCTCAAGCAGCAGCACTGTTTTGCCTTTATTAACCTGTAACCAAATAAAAGGTTTAAATCAGCTTTTACACAAAGTTCCTGTATCACTGTCACTGCTTTTTGGCTGCAGGAACCATGGCTTTCTGAAATTCTCTTTACAAACAGAAGGCACCAGGAACAGGCTCTGCTATTTTAGTTCATACAGACATTTTGGCATTGAAGCCAGTCCTCATCATAAGAGCAAATGTGACACTGGTGACTTCAGTGCTGAAGAACAGGCTTTGAAACTCCTTCTGATGCTGCTGTTCGTACACTCATCACCCTCAAAAATGGGGATATTTGGGATTTAAAGGAGGTTGTGCTGCACCAGTGAACTGCAGTGCCAGTCCACAGAGGACAGAGCAGCCCAGCCCCACCTGAGGGGATGCAGGAGCACAAACCCTGAGCCAGACTGAAGTCTGAGCGTCCCAAGGCTGGGTGAATCACCCAGGGAACACCAGCACAGGAGGGCAGAGGCAATGGAGGGCAGCATTGAAATGGGCTGACCTGGGCACCTCACCATGGCCTTGCAAGAGCCAAACTCACCACTATACCAAGTGCCATGTCTACAGGCCTTTTACATCCCTCCAGGGACGGTGATTCCCCCACGTTCCTGGGCAGCCTGTTCCAATGCCTGACAAGCCATTCCATGAAGAAATTTCCCCTAATATCCAATCTAAACTTCCCCAGGTGCAATTTGAGGTTGTTTCCTCTGGTCCTGTCACTTGTCACTCCAACCTCCTTTCAGGGAGTTGTAGATGGATGGCTTGCTCCATCCTCTGACCAAGCACAAACCCAGGGATTTTCAGTCATTTCCTGCTACCTATGGTGACACCTGAAGGATGCAGGGAAGGGCCAGATGATGTTGGCAGGGGGACAGGAGCAGGAGGTCCTTTTGCAGCCATTTCTCAGCTCAGCTGGGGCAGAGGGTGGTGAGGTTTGGCACATTCATCTTTTGGACGTCACCTGTGAGGGGTGCACAGGGGACAGAGCACACCTCCCTCCTCACCCCCTGCACAGAGCACTCCCCCCAACACCATCTGGAACAAATCCCTCAGCAGGGGCAGGAGCAGAAGACAGGGAACAGCAGGAGAAATTATTTTATTTAATCTCCACCGCAAGCATCAGGAACCTGTGTGTAAGCTGGCTTTGCAGCACCAGCACCTCTAAAGCAGCATTTCCTGGCTGAGTGAGAAAGCCCTCTGTTAAAGAAAAAACTTAACAAAAGACAGATTAAAAACTGTCTATTTCTTACTGAAAACCCCAGATTCCTAATTTCTGCCTGCGCTGGCTGCCCTGAGGCACAGCATGTAATGCATCCACACACACCAGCGCAGAGTCTGAGGGCTGAAATCCTACACCCACCACTTTGTCCAAGGGAGGAAAAGTTATCAGATTAAAGATCAGCAAGATTTAAGGACTGGTAGTGCATTTATCACAGTGGTTTTTGCACTCATCTGCTTTATTTGGTTGTTTTTTTACAACCAAGGCTTACTCGGAGTTGTCACTGTTTGGGCTCTGAGGAGAAAACATGCTGACTCCTTCTCCTTTCTCATCCACTGAGACAGCTGAGCCTATGCCTAAATTTACCCAAGAGATTGAAGCTGGGGCTCATTGAAGCTGGTACAAGTATTCTTATATTTAAATGTAGGGATGTGTTTTAAATATCTCATGAAATTGAAGCTTGGCCACAGTAACCCAAAATACTTCCATGTTTCTAAGCTTGTCCCCAGCCCTGCTCCTTTCAGAGCTTCTTTCACATCACTCAAAACATTTGCACGCTGAAGTTTTCCATTTGGTGTGGATAAATTTTCCATTTGGTGTCAGTTTTACCAGCAGCAGCAGCAGCAGCCACCCAAACAATCCAAACACTCCCAGGGACAGAGTTGGGTTGCATCAGAAGATTTTGTATTACCTTTACCCTAACCCTAAACTATCCAATATCCAAGCACTGTTTTCTTCAGATCATAGAATCATGGAATATCCTGAGTTGGAAGGGACCCACAAGGATCATCCAGTCCATCTCCTGGCCCTGCCCAGAACACCCCAAGAACCCCACCCTGTGCCTGAGAGCGTTGTCCAAATGTTCCTTGAACTCTACCAGGCTTGGTGCTGTGACCACTGCCCCGGGGAGCCTGTTCCAGTCCCCAACCATCCTCTGAGTGAGAAACTTTTTCCTCATATCCAAATCCAAACCTTTTCCTACTATCCAAAAATCTTTATCCTAATATCCAGATGTTTCATCTGCCATGCAAAAATTAATTATCACAGTTCAATTTCCATTACATCAAACACCTTCTGGAAAAAAAAAAATCCAAGATAGTGTTTTCTCTAACAAAGATACTTAACAGGATGCAGAAATAGGTGTAAAAATAGCAGATGAAGCACAATGTCTGTCCTGCATCCATCCAAGTTTGTGCCATGGTTCTGGTGGTGGCCACGGCGCAGGAAAAATCCAGTCTGTGACAACTGTCTCGTATTTGCTGAAAACCACATGAATTCCCAGCTAATTTCTTCATGTGAGCCCTGCCTTTCCAAGCCATCTCAGAGCTTACAAAATGCTCTTGCACAGAGGAATGAGCAAGGAACTTTTTAAAGGCTTTTCAAGAGGACCGTGTGGCCTGCCTGGAAACCCAGGTCGGTTCTTCTCTGCTTCTGTTTAGGAGCAGCATTCCCAGGCTGCATTTCCAAGAGGTTTTTGGTTTTACAGCTGTCATGACAGCAATTTTCTCAGCTTTGCGAGGTTCCCTCACATCCTGTTCGAACTGGCTTATCTCTGTTTAGAAGCGATGTTCCTACACGGCGTTTTTCAGGAACAGATGTTCCAGCTGATCCCGCATTGCAGCGCTCAACATATTTCACGGCCCCATTTTGAAACAATTAGCCTGTCACTGCTGAAAGAAACCTAACGCTTGGCTACTTGTTCACTTTGGAAATAAAAAAAAAAAAAAAAAGAAATCAGGAGTAACCTATGATTTATGCTTTCTCCAAATATGCCAAGATGCTCTAAATTTACAGCTCATTAAAATGGCAGCATGTCGTGGTTCAGCTGCTGGTCCCAAGATTTGTTATCTGGAGAAAAAGATCTCTGGGCAGAGCAGCCGGCAAAGAGCTCTCCCAGCCCCACAAGTGACAAAAAAAAAAAAAAAAAAAGGGAAAAAGGTTTGAAGGCAGCCTAATTAATAAGTCCTTAATGGAATCATAGAATCCTAGAATGGTTTGGCTTGGAAGAGACCTTAAAGCTCATCCAGTTCCAACCCTCTGCCACGGGCAGGGACATCTTCCACTATCCCAGGTTGCTCCAAGTCTGGCCAGCCTGGCCTTGGGCACTTCCAGGGATGGGGCAGCCACAGCTTCTGTGGGCAGATGCTCTGGATTGCAAACACCCAGCAGAGCACCACGGACCCATGGCTGTGATTCCAGCCATCTGCAGACAACGGCTTGGGAACCATCCAGGCACAGACCCAGTGAATCACAAGATGCACTAAATGGCTTTGGTGCCATAAAAGCCAAAGGAGCCACAGGGAGATTTGTATCAGGGAAGAATTTGATCCCCAACATTAAGCAGCAGTAATACACACAAAAAAAGGAACTTGCAGGCTGCTTTAATAGAAGTATCTCCTTTTGATCTCCTTGAGATTCCTCCAGCCTATTTCCACTTGGAGAAAGAGATCTCGTGGTCATACAGATCCAGACCCAAAGGAGTGAGCACCCAGCACAGAGCCCATCTGCCACCAACACACACTCCCTGCTTGTCCCTACCTGCTTGGCACCTTCCAGTGCCATTTGTAACCTCATGTACCTTTGTAACCTGCTCCTTGTCAACTCCTTTTTTTTCCTTGGAGCAACCTGGTCTAGCAGAAGGTGTCCCTGACCATGGCAGGGGGTTGGAATGAGATGATCTTTAGGGTCCCTTCCAACCCAAACCATTCTATGATCCCCTATGTCTACCTTTCCCTTCAGAGAAATGAGGGTGGATGAGCCAAGCCCGAGCTGGCAGCCCCATGGCTGACATTTCCTGGCCAGCACAGGGTGCAGTAACAAGGAAGACGACAACAACCGAGTTTCCAGCATGGAGCAGCTGCCAGGCCACGTGTCCCTGCTGACACACAGCCTGGCAAGGACAGGCCCAGTCTGCCAGGACCAGGCTGAGCAGGAACAGCATCTCCAGGAGCAGGCTGAGAGCCCAGGCAGGAAGAGCATCTCCGGTGACAGCTCACTAGCGGCAGATGGAGGTAGGAGACGAGCCGAGGGTCAGGGGACGCATTGCAACAACCACGAGCTTCAATTAACTGAAAACAGCAGAGGCTGCCTGAAATAAAGCTCCTTCTCATATCAGCTGACACTCAAGGCAACTGCATTTTTAATCATCAAAGCAAAACCGAAAAGCTTTTGCTCTCTGCGATTGCTCACAGACCTTCACTGGGAAGTCATCCTGCCGCTCACAAGTTTAGGGAGAGAAATGCTTTCTCAGGCTCCTGGAAGGATCACACAGCACAGACATGCCAGAGCCATTCCCTGGTGTTATATATGTGTATCAGATGCAAAACTCATTTCATAAGTGTATGTTACTCTAAAGCAAGGAGTAGCTGAACCAAGGACAAGAGTGGAGTAGTCAAACCCTTGCATGGACCCCTCTGGGCCACTGCTAATTCCAAATAGAGATTTAGCAGCCAACACTCCTCAAAGAAAGGTTGGAAGATGAAATTTGCTCACTTAGAGGCTCTCAGGACAACAGTCCTAGTGGAAAATGACCATTGGGGTGGGCTCATCTCTACCAGCCCTTATCCCAACCATCCAGGGATGTGGGGAATGAACAGAAAGACCCACCTGACCCCAAAGGAGGAGTCTCCAAGAGCAGAGGTGGCTCACATCCCAGAGAGCCTGTTCCAAAAACCATAAGGAGGTGCAGATGGATAGCAGGGTGTGGACACCTTCACTGCCCACCAAATGGAATCCCACCCTCAGCAGAGTCACAGCAACAGGACCCTTGTCTGGCCTTACCAGCTACATACTGAAAGAAAAGAAAAATAGTTATTCTGCAGTGAAAGGCAAAGCATGGATCCAGCACTTATTCCCCCAGGAATATTTCTACAACATTCATCACTGATTAAAGTGATTTTGGGTGCCACCACCCCCCCACACTGGCCTTTCTGCCTCTGGGTTCTTGCACACAGCCAGGGGTGCAGCAGGCAGGGACTGAATTACCAGGGTTATAATTCTTGGCTGGGTACTTCTAACTATGGTGAGGCACTGGCAGAGCTCAGCTCACTAATTCACCTCCATGTAAACATGATTATTTTAAATGAACTCCAGACGAGGCTTAACTGTAAAAACATCTCCAGTTTTTGTAGCATTTTTTTAGTGTTCAGCTCCAAGTTGTTTTCGTTATGGCAAGAACTTACCCTTTCTTCAGCTTACAAAGAATATTTTCAGAATTAATGATGCCCAACACCCCCCCAGCTATAACACGAAAAGTCACAAGTCTGAAAATTAAGCTGCAGCAGGATTTCACGGTCAGGATTTTCCCTTTCTTAGCCAACCATTCCTTTCCTCACAAACAGGAATGCTTTCAGAGCCAAGCTGAAGAGAAGTGAAAACAGTGAGAGGTATTCACTTGGCTGCATTTCTTTGAGTGTTTCTGGTGCAGGGTTCCCAATACAGCTTGCGAGGAGAAGTGGAGGAAAAACACGGTGTGTACATGGGAAGGGTTGTACTTTCTCTGAACAGACACGTTTCCAGGAGGCGGCAGATGAAAGAACTGGTGGTACTTCAGACAGGGAAAAATAACATCTTGCCAGTTGTGTTTATTTGTAGGGCCCCGTGATTTATGCCTTCCCATTTGTAGAGGGGTTGAGAGAGAGATGGGTCACGTGGGCTCTGTTTAGATAATCCCCGAGGAAATTCGGAGTACATCAAGCGGGGAGAGATGGGGTTTGTTCTCGTAGATGAGAGAGGCTGGGAAGTGGCAGGGAGATGTGAGATTTCCTCAAGATCCTGGAATGAAGTTCAAGGTTCTGATTTTCTGAGAAGATTGAGTGTGGGTTGTGAGAACGAAGCAATTAAGATAAGAACACAAGTAGTTCAGGGTAGGCAGGGATGAACAGTGCTTTCCTGTTATTTACTGGCCCAGTGCAGAGAAAAACAAGGAGTTACTCCCTCAAAGACCTTTACCTGTCAAACAGTACAAGGAGAAGATGCAAAAACTGTTGCTAGAAGCATGAAAGGGGAATCTGTCACCCTCTGACTCATACTCCTGCTGTTTGTTTTCCATAAGGACACCTCTTTGTGGTGTGGTCCCCATCTCAACCCCTTGGACCCTCCTGGATTTAGCAGGACTTGCAGAAATCAGCCACTGTTGTCTGTATAAAGGCCTGTAAGAACCTAAACAAAACCACTGGCATTTCACACCCTGGAAAACATCCTTACCACGACTAGAGGAGGCAAGAATGCAACTGCTTTTAGAAAGAAAACACTTATGGCAAAGATGAGTTCAGTTAATTGATCTGGGGAAACAAAACAAAGCAAAAGGCCAGGGGAGGGTTGCAAAAGGCCAAGGATGAGGCTTGCAGCAACCTGGACTAGTGGAAGGTGCCCCTAGATTGGACCTGGATAGTCTTTAAGATCCCTTCCAAACCAGATCGTTCTGTGATTAAAAACAAAATCAGCTGTTCAAAGAGGCAACAGCTCAGGAGCCCCAGCACAGGAAATCCCCCTCAGCCTTGAGCTGCAGAGCTTAAGGGCCAGAGGAATCCCCGAGTCTCCAGCACCTGGCACGGTGCTGCCTGGAAAGCTGCCTTAAGCACTCGGCATTAGCAGAGCCCAGTGCTCTTTAAGCAGTTGCGGGGTTTCACGGCGAGTGCCCCGTTTGATCCGTGGCTCGGTGCCTGCTGCTTTGCCATAGGTGCTGATTAAGGGAACGCAGCGGGGAAGGAGAGAGGGAAGATGGTATTTGCGTGACAGATGCAGGATGCTGAACGCCCTTCTCCAAGGGCACGTCACACAGGAACAGCACAATTTCCCAGACTGTCAGGATAAAAAGAAGGGGGTGAAAAAATAAATGACAGGATGCCACTCACCCAGCCAAATCTCCTGTTACTGCAAGAAGCAGCTCCCAGAACCCATTAAAAATGAGCTCTAAGTCCATGTTTTAGTGGCAAGATTTTTCCATGGTGATCAAACACTCGGCTCTGCAGCTGCTAACAGGCTGCAGGGGAAGCACAACTGCACCTGTGTTAAGGAACAGGCACCAACCAGGGGAGGCTTTTTCATCTGACAGTAACAAATTGGAGTGCTGAGACCTCTAGAAGAGCAGGGAACAACCCCACTGCATCCCTGCCTGCAGCCAGGTCAAGGCAATAGGAAGTGTTAGCAACCCTAATTTGCAGGGCTGGGCACCCCTGCCAGGAGAGAACAGAGCTGAGAGAGGGGTCTAAAGAGTCCAAGCTGCTGCTTTGTCTGCCCAGGGTAGGCAGGACGAAGATTGGCATTGCTGGGAGTTCACTGCCTTCCTCCCAAACCTCCCTCCTGGGGGCTGGTCGGGCTTCCAGCTCATCAGCAGAGTTGGCAGCAGTAGCAGGATTGCTGCTTCCCAGGTAGTTTCAGGTTTTTAGGGTTTAGTAAATTTCTTTGCTCAGCACCTGCTCAGCTCTTCAGGTGAGTGCTTTTTACATCTCTCTTCTTCCCAGCTGTTTTTTTGGGGAACTGCCTTAGACCTGCAACAGCCACTCCATGGGCAAGACCCCCACTGGCTTTTAGTTCAAGAAATTTCAGGGGCTTCGCATCCCCCTTTGGTGCAGGATCTGGGAGCCTGGGGCCTTTGGGATGAAGTCTGACCAGAAGGACAATGATTCCCTGCCCCAAGTAAACTCTACAGAGGGCGTGGAAAAGTACCTCTTCCCAAAATGGCCCTTTCTTGGACTGGAAATACTGGGGAATGACCTCCCCCATGATCAAGGCACCTCACAGCCTTCTGATTCCACTTCTTACTCAACTTTTCTCTCCTTTCTGTATTTTAACCTAAATATGAAGTAATGTGCACAGGACAAAATAACCCCTGAACTATAAGAATGTCCCTTCTGTACTCACCTCTCAAGGCAGAGAATGAGAGCAAAAGACAAAACCAGGCCTCCCCTTCTACCCAAAATACAACAAAAGCTGCAGACATGGATGCAGGATTGTGGGTTTGTGTTATTGCCATCACAGGAACAAAGCCCAGGCCTTATTCTGGCCTCTGCTCAGCTGGCCACACCACCATACTGAGATTTCCATAATTTTACTTGGGATTTCTGGAAAAACCTTTTGTTGCAGTTCCCTGACCTGGCTCAAGGGTGCCACAACATCGAGATTTGGATAAGTGATCTGGCCACATTCACAAGAGCAAAGAAGCAAAATCCCATCCAAGTCCTGGAAGGTTGGGGGAGGCATCAACACGCAATCAAAATAACGAGTATTTTGAGATAACTTATGAAAGACACGCATCTAAATCAGGAGTGCAGCAGAAAAAGGGGAATAAAAAGGAGAGATCTCCATAGGAACAATCCTGCCAACCAGGCAAATACTCAGTGCTTATGCAGAAGCTTTCAGTTCCACACAAAAAACACCACTGGATACCTATGGGAAGGATGAATTTCCCATGTTGTAACACTCCCACAGGATGGAATCCTGCCTCCAGCGCTTGTGCCAAGTGTTAACAGTGAGCTGTTAAACAGTTGCAGGGTTCCAGCTCTTCTTCTATTACATTTCAGACTGGAATCCAACAGAATTTTTGCACATGTGTCATTTTACACATCTGAGTGCTTACTCCACTGGGAGGAGGTTGGCACACACATCTTCACTCCGTCAGGACAGAAATGTTATCCCAGAGCGATTCATAAAACACCTGGGAAGGTCAGCTCATGTTTTTAGCAGCTAATTTTGACAACTTCCATCTCTGACCTAGGAACGGGGATAACAAAAACCTCACTTTTATCCAATTTCCCACAATTCAGATAAGATGAAGTGTGCACATGAGATTTTCTGCTTCTGATACTGAAAACCAAGATAAGCTGAGCAGGGAAGGGTGACACCAGGCTGGAGTCTTCTCCAAGAGCCAGTGCTGGCCTGGGAGCTGGGATCTCCTCCCGTGCCAGGAATCTCACATCCTACCACCCTCACCATACAGCAGCTCTCTCTTCAGGAAGGGGAGAGAAGGGGAAAAAAACCATGGATTTGGATTCTTGAGCACCTCACTTCTAAAATGCCAGATTTTCCTTATCAAAGCCAGAAAAAGATTCTCTGCAAATATAAAGGCTTCTGACATTTCAGTTTTGTGCTTTCCTAGCACTGCCAGTCCAATCCATGAACAAACATGCTTTCCCAACGTAAGACACAAGCAAACTTCACCAGGAATTCAGTCAAACCAGAAAATAAAGCCAGGGGTTTGGTTTCCATGCTACAATCCTGAAATCCAGTAACACCCTCCCTACCCCCTCACCTCTCTGCTGCTGAGATTTAACTGAAAAATAGAGCTGTACAGAGGTGGTTTTTTAATACTTTTCCTGGATGGAATTCTATTTGATGCTGTTAAGCTTTGATGACATACCCCAATGACTGGCTTGGAAGAAATCCATTTAGCAAGCTTGCAAATCACGCTGTTTCAGTTCTGTGAGTGCCCATGAGAAATGTGCATTTTCAATCATAAAAGCTGTAGAAACAAAATGGAACTTGGAGACACAGACAGAAAAATTCCTTATCAAGGCTTGGCTGTGCTCACAGAACATGTGCTTACCATTTCCAGCTCCGGAAAACTACTTACAGGAACCTGAAATACAAGATTGAATCCAAAAGTAAGAAATAGATAAATTTCTAGAAGATACGTTTAGGGGGGTTTTTCCATTTCAAAGTCAAACTGGAGACTCAGATAAAAACTAAAGCAACCCTCCCTTTCCCCCCCTGGCTTTTCCTAGGAATATAAATAATTGTAATACGATCCATGCATGGAGTGCCAGATTTACAGAGGTTCCCTTATGTTTATGTGGCAGGACACATTGTTTTGGGGAAGCCTGGAGGAAGGAAAAGCCAAGGGTTTGCACTTTTTCACCTCTCCAAAATGCTCTTTGAATGGGAACAGCAGGGGTTGCAGTGGGGATGAAGGATTAGCTGATCCCACTGCCATCCATGGTGTAATCCCCACCAGCAGCAGATCTTTGAAGCCCCGTGCCAGGAACCCAGAAGCTTCCAAAAAGATCAGTCAGTCACGATAAGCTGGGAGAGAACACAGCCCTGTGGGGAATTTTTAAAACTGACTGAAAATGGTATTCACTGGGCATTTCCTGACATATTTTCCTCAAAATTTCTTCACAATTCAGTCAGTGACAATGACAACACCTTTGATTAATTGCAAGAGAAGATAATTGGAACAAAATGTGAGATGTTCAGCATTGCGGACAATAAAACCCCATGCAGTAGTTTTCCTGGGATTATGAGCTGATGGCCTCTCCCACTGGTTGGGCTGCCTCATCCTTTCCTAAACAGTCTCCTTGCCTGTGTATCCATCTGCTGCCTCCCATCCCATCCCCATCCCTCATTTGTCAGCTCTCTGCATGTTCTCAATTCAATTACTGCACTTTGTTTAGCAAAGCACAGTCCTGACCCAGCCTTGCAGCCCTGGGCACAGGAACAGCTCACCTGCTCTTCACACTGCAACAAAGGGGACCTAAATTACACATCAGCACCCTAAACCACCCAGGAGACTGACAGAGCCCTTGGAACACAGCTTCAGGAAGGTTTGCTCTTGCAGGAAATCTGGTTTAAGAAGCTCTTGCTCTCCCCACTGCATTTCCTTATCCTCTCACTTCTTGCAATCACTTCTTGTAGCAACCTACTGCAGGGTAAAAGAACATCTCCATCCTCCCCAGAGAAGCTGTTGTTTATACAGAGAGAGCATTGACTGGGTCAGCAGTGTGATTTAAAGTGCAGCTCCACAGAAAGCAGCAATGAACACAACTGTGCAGATCCTCGTCACAGCACCAGGACGTTGAGAAGCAGCTCTCTGATGATGCCAAGGGTTGTGGCATCATGTGCTGAACCCTGGCTCCCAAAGGTGCCATCTCAAAGACTGGATCTGAGGGAGAAATTCTTGATTGTGAGGGTGGTGAGGCCCTGGCACAGGGTGCCCAGAGAAGCTGTGGCTGCCCCATCCCTGGCAGTGTTCCAGGCCAGGTTGGATGGGGCTTGGAGCAGCCTGGGATAGTGGAGGGTGTCCCATCCCATAGGCAGGGCGTTGGAACAAGATGTCTTTAAGGTCCCTTCCAACCTAAACCATTCCATGGTTCTGTGATTCTGTTGGGGTTTTAGAAGTTCTTTTTTTGTTTTCTTTTTCTCTTGGGGAATTTTGTCCCGTACATGTTTTGGGAGGGGCAAAACTGTTACTCCTATTCCTCATATCTTTGCCTGAAAGCCCCTTAATTTCAAAATTATAATAATTCGGAGGGAAGGGGGTTGCATTTTCCATTCCAAGGGAGGCTCCTGCCTTCCTTAGCAGACACCTGTCTTTCAAACCGAGACAGATTCTCATTTGTGCTTTTCCTTTTTGTTAAAGTGATGTTGCACTTCGCACAAAGCCTGATGCTTTTACCCCCACCCCAATCTGCTATTTATGTGTCAGTCACAACAGACAAGAGCACAACTCTCCAAGGGGCTTAAGAGACACCCTTGAAAGCTGAATCCTTGGGATACTCCTGACCTTGAAGGGCTGAAGCTCTCTCTCTTTTTCCATTTAACCTTGTGGATGCTGCAGCAAATTAACTGAACCTTGTGGTCAATGAGATCGACATAAAGCCAAAAGGAACTTCTAATATTTCTCTGTTAAGGAGAGATGAAATCAGTGCAGGCACCAGGAAATAAGAGTAATGGGAACTGCTCACAGTTATGAGTATCTGCAACAACCAAGCGTCGCTCGTAAGTGATGAGGAACAGAGCAAAAACTGTGTTTGCCTTGCTTAGAAAAGACCCTCTTTCCCAGTTTTTCTGCTGGAACATGTCTGAATTCCTCTTTTTCATTTTGTTTGGATGCTGTTTGGGGCAGGTGATCCTACCTTCCTCCTGGATCGACCACCTTGTCCTGATGGAGGCAACAAAAAGGTGCAGCAGTCCCTGGGAGGGGGGCACTGTGTCCATACACTCTGGCTGTTAACCATTATTGTGGCATTCCTGACTGAGACTGTCATGATTCTGACGGGCTGAGACTGCAGGAATTAATTCTGTCTCATGAGAAGGAAAGAAAATTCCATTAAAAGTGTAAAGAAATAGCCTTACTGACACAATCTCTCATTCACATGCTTCAAGATGGGAAAAAATTTTTAGGGAACCAAACATGAAATGCTGACAAATTCTTGTAAGTCTAAAAAAAGAAATTCTTCATAACAATACAAACTCTAAAGGTCTTTTTTTACATACAATTTTGAATTACTGGCTTGTTATAGTGGTCTTCTAAGGATGAATAACCTCTGATGATACCTAGAAACACATTTTTCTTGCAGACTTTGGTTCCAAACATATTTTCCTTTGGCTCAACATTTTGACACTATGGATGTGATATTGAGCCAAGAGGTTTTCCATCAGTGAGACACACTTCTGCAGTGGATTTCAACACCAACCACCTTCACATTCACCTGCAATACAATAAATATTTAAAAGGCCTTTATTGACTTCAACTCACAACGATTCTGGAAAAACTGCATTTTATTTGCTTAAAAATAATTCATATATTCACAGACAGAATCATTTAAAATAACAACAAAATTATAAGAAAAAATAGTAGAAAATAAACAGTACTGAAAGACTGTTATTTTGATGGAACACCCAGACTATCACACTAGACAGACAAATGTACCAGTGACAACATCTTCAGACAGAGACCGTCAGAAACAGCCGTAAGCTTTAAAATGTGTCTGTCCCTGAGGAATCCGAATCTCCATGTGCACTGCTCAGACTCTGTGTTTCATTATCTGTGTTCTTGCCAGGCAGCTGCACTGACACCTTTGCTGCAGAAAGATGGGGATTCAGATGAGGGGCAGCTTCCTCTCCTGAAAAAAAAAAAAAAAAAAGAAAAAAAGGAAAACAAAAGTCATTATTTGCTGTCTGTGACAAATGACTGAACTCTGCTGATGTCATCTCCATTTTCCATGGAAATACAGGTACACCAACACCCCTGCTGCCCACAGTTCTGAGCCACCTGAGGGTGCTGCTTTAGCCATCAGAACTCTCTTTATCAGGTAACAAAAGGATGCATTTCTGTGACTATACAAAATCACAGAATGGTTTGGGTTGGAAGGGACCTTCAAGCCCATCTCATTCCAACCCCCTGCCATGGGCAGGGACACCTTCCACTATCCCAGGTTGCTCCAAGCCCCGTCCAACCTGGCCTGGAACACTTCCAGGGATGGGGCAGCCACAGCTTCTCTGGGCACCCTGTGCCAGGGCCTCCCCACCCTCACAGGGAAGAATTTCTTCCTAATCTCCAATCTAACCCTACTCTCTGTTAGTTTCAAGCCATTCCCCCTTGTCCTGTCAGTCCATGCCCTTGCATGAAGTCCCTCTCCAGACTTTTTGGACTCCCTTTAGGTACTGGAAGGAGTGAGTTGGATATGCACTGGGTTGTATTTACATACAGATACACCATGCACACACACAAACATATCCATAATCTTCAGTGGGCCCAGAATAATTTCAGATAGTACCCTGGTGTTTCTGGTGCATTCCACAGCACTGAAATGGCACCCATAGATACAAACGGTGTTTCTGAATTCCATCCATTTGTCTACGTCTGTTTGCATCAAACCTTTGGAAAACATTCCTGTTGTACAATCATAAACAGCAAAGAAATACCAGCTGAAGCCACTGGGGACAAGTCCTACAGAGAAAAACACCCTCTCAATGCTTCAGCTGCCCAAAACACAAGTGAAAAGTGGTTTCAGCTCTTCCCTATCTCCAGCCCATTTTCCTGACCCATTAAGGGTCCTTCTTGCTTCTCCTTTGTGGTTCTTCCATTCTCCCATGTACACAGACTCCCCCTGAAGCATCCCCTGCAGGACTTCACAAGCCATGTTCATCTTCCAGCACCTCTGAGATGGCACCTGGCCACTTCCCATTCCTGTGATCTGACCCTGCAAAATGTGGGACATCCTGGGAGAGGGAAAAACCTTTGCACCAACATCCCACAGAGCTTCCAGGAGCTGTGACAGATCCCTGCAGTGCCCAGATGTCTTCCTGTCTGGGAAGCCCTGGAAGGACAGAAAACAGCCTGCAGCCAGATCCCAGAGATGGGGTGGGAGAAAAGCCATGGGCAAAAGTCAGTGTATTTAGCCAAAGGAAGGAGACAAGATGAATCAATTAATGGAGCAGAACAGAGAGACAAATGGATCAGGGTAGAGAGACAAAGAATGAAGAAACTCAGGAGAAATGGCACTGGGAGGATGGCACAACATTCACTCAACTGCTGAAAGAGCATTTTGAGATTTCAGTTGTCCTGGGGACATTTAAGTGCAGCAGCTACAAGCCAAACAAACATATCCAAGTCCACGTACAACAGCAAAGGCTGTCTTGGAGCTTGTTCTTATTCCAATAAGCTGTAACAATTCTCCCTTCCTCTGTGATGGATTAGGTAATTAAAACACTATTTTCCCAATAAAACCAAAAAGTTAAGCTTTCTTTCACCCCAGTTAATTATCTGCTATGTCACTGAAGCAGTCATCTGCATTCATCTGACTGGCAGCAAAGCACGCTCCGAATGGCTAATTAAAACAAAACCCCACTGCTAAAATAAAATTCCATCGGTGTTTTTCCTGCTAGAACAGCAGCCAACAGCCTGGGAAGTCAAGCACGAGTGAGGCCAAAGACAGTAAAGGCAGGACGTGGAGCGACCTGTGCCAGCCCAGCCTCTTGCCATTCAGGAAGCACAAGAGCATTTTTTTGTGTCCTCGGGGATCAGCACATCACCTGGAGAGGAAAAGGCTTTGGGGAGACCTTAGAGCAGCCTTCCAGTACCTAAGTGGGCTCTAAGAGAGCTGGAGAGGGATTTTCCACAAGGGTATGGAGTGATGGAACAAGGGGGAGCGGCTTTAAACTAACAAAGAGTAGAGTTAGATGGGATATTGGGAAGAAAGTCGTGGTTGTGAGGGCGGTGAGGCCTGGCAAAGGTTGTCCAGAGAAGCTGTGGCTGCCCCATCCCTGGGAGAGCTCCAGGCCAGGCTGGATGGGGCTTGGAGCAACCTGGGATAGGGGAAGGTGTCCCTGCCCATGGCAGGTTAGAACGAGATGGTCTCTGAGGCCCTTTCCAACCTGAACATTCTGGGATTCTGAGAATCCCAGTCTGCAGCTGTGTTTGTGTGATACAAAGAGGCTGCTAAGAAGAAAAGCAAAGGGTTTATTTGGTCAGACATGAAAATGACACAGTAAAGACGTGACTGTGCAATGCCCAAGGAAACCTGGTAAATCATCCTCTCCTGAACCCCTCTGCAACACTAGATGTAGTTTGATGCTTTCAAAGCTTGACTTTGTTAATAATTTCCACAGTCATGTCATATTCCATGATGTCATTGTTTCAACAGCTGTTTTCAGGTTTGTTAAAAAAAGAAGAAAAGATTTAAAAAAGGAAAAAAGAAAGTAATATTCCCTTATCCCAACGCTCTGTCGGAACTACTCAAGTCTTTGATTCTGGGAGTGCTAAAAGAAAGTATCATATTAGTCTGCATTCCTCCTAACACATACTCTAATATATTTTACAGACATACTACAGTCCAATTTTACGATAGTTATAAAATGCTAAAAGACAGAAAAAAAAAAAAAAGAGTAATTCCATCTACTTGCTCAACAGAAAAATTACTGGTTCCTGAGCTATCAAAATATCTGTAAACTTAAAAATACCCCAAGTCAACACTGCCCTTTTTTAAAGGCAGAAATCTGAAGTCTTTGACTTTGTTAAATTCACACAGAAAATACAGAACGTGGATTTTCAGCATTTTAACTGTGAAAAACCTGTGGATCTCATATTCCAGCTAGATGGGAGATTCTGCTCCATGACTGTAACTTCCCAGGATAGAAAGCTGCTAGTCCTGAAACGCTACATTGGCCCCAAAAATACAACTACCAAGTTACTCTCACATGTGTTTTATCATTATTACCTTTTGCTGAGCGTAGCCTCGTGCATGCACAGCGCATAAAACACTTTATATACACGTACAGGGAGGGGTATGGGAATAAAGACACAAAGAGAGGCAGAGTGGTTTAAATCCTTGTACAGCCCCTGGTCTGCTCCTTCTTTAGTAATGTGATATTCCATTTCATGTCTTCCCCTCATCAGAGAGCAGCTCATAACCAATATTAAGATGGTTTCCTCTTTAACACCGAGTTCCTCGCCAGCACCAATATGCAAACTGCAATGGTTAAAATCTTTTCATACGCCATAAAAATGGAAATGAAATTTTTTTCCATTACAAAGCAGGAAAGGGCAGGCAGGCAGGTAATCTTCATGGCTTCCCCCCCCCTTTCTTAGAGGCTCTGGGAGTACTCAGTACAATTTTGCAATCATGTAGTTAGGCGTATTTATAAAAATTTTCCTTGTTAAAATCCAATAAATGGAGCGTGTGACCTTAGGTGACCTCCAGTTTTCCAAATTCTTTGTCACCATCTAGTAGAATAAATTCATATAAACTGTGAAAACCGACACTCTTGGTAAGAGAGTCCTTGGCTAGTGGAAACTCATTAGTGACTGAAAACATCTTGGTGACCTGCTGATGGAAAAGGTCACATTTCAGATCAGAGATTTTTCCTGTTCTTGACACTCTGTAACAAATTCATGTACAGTACTAAATTTCCAGACCTTTGTTTACCAGAAGCATAAAAATTAATGGTGTGTCAACCATCCAGGTTCTCTGAGAGGTACCGTCACACACAGAACATGCCGTATACAAAAGGTGTCAAAAATGTGTGCCAAAGGAAAACGGAATTAACCACACTGAAGGGAGGTTTGGTTACTCACACCATATGGCAACAGTAAGAACGAAGAAAAATGTTTAAATCTTTCTTTTTGAATTTTTCTATTTGGCAAAATAAAAAGACTAAACAAGTCTGACTTTTAAGCCAAATGAAAACCATGTGCTTTAACTCCTCTGACTGGGTGTCCATATATTAAATAAAATTATTTTAAATCTATCTGGGGATGAAAGAGAGCCATATCTTGTAAGTGAAAAGTGTAATCATGGAAACACAGAATGGTTTGGGTTGGAAGGGGCCTTAAAGACCATCCGCAGGCAGGGACACCTTCCACTAGCCCAGGTTGCTCCAAGCCCCCTCCAGCCTGGCCTGGAACACTGCCAGGGATGGGGCAGCCACAGCTTCTCTGGGCACCCTGTGCCAGGGCCTCACCACCCTCACAGTCCAGAATTTTTTTCTAATGTCTAATCTAAACCTACTCTCTTTCATTTTGAAGCCATTCCCCCTTGTCCTGTCAGTCCATGCTCTTGTAAATCATCTCTCCCCATCAAGACAACAAATAGGGAGGGGTTTGAAGGATCAGGACCCAGGTTTTTTTTCAGTATAAAACCAGGACCATAATTACTGTAATTATCTACATATTACTTCCTAAAATTTCAAAACAATCCTCCCTCTACTCCCCAACTGAAGCAGCTCACTTCAAGAGCATGAATAAACTTCCAAGACTGTAAAAACAACTCCAGTGCAGGGCTCTCATTCCTTTAATAGCAGGGGCTGATAGGAATGGCTTGTTTCTTCTTCTGCCAGATTCCAGCTGCTTTGCTTTGTTTATTCCTGACTTCAAAGTTTCAAACACTGTCCTGTCCCAACAAATAACTTCCTCCAGATGGCATTAGCTCAAGTGCTCTGAGCACTGGGATAGCACAGCACCTGCACATCTAACTCAGCATCTTAAAATCTTCATTGAAGGTGCCTTTTTTTTCCCTGTCATTCCCCATTTTGCTTTTTCCCCACATAAAAAGATTTACATCTGGCCTATAGTTACGAAGACCATCAGCAGGGAAAGAGAGTTGTCAGGAATTCTTTACACTAATGGCTAAAGCAAAGTGGAAGAAAAAATGTCTACAGGCTCAATGGTACCAGAACCACTGTCAGCAGAAACATTTTATAGAATCCCAGAATGATTTGGGTTGGAAGACCTTAAAGCTCATCCAGTTCCACCCCCTGCCATGGGCAGGGACACCTCCCACTATCCCAGGTTGCTCCAAGTCCCATCCCACCTGGCCTGGAGCACTGCCAGGGATGGGGCAGCCACAGCTTCTCTGGGCAACCTGTGCCAGGGCCTCTCCACCCTCAGAGCCAAGAATTTCTTCCTCACATCTAATCCAAACCTGCCCTCTTTGAGTTTAAAGTAATTTCTCCTTGTCCAGTCACTCCATGCCCTTGTCCAAAGTCCCTCTCCAGCTCTCTTGGAGCCCCTTTAGACACTGGCAGGGGCTTTGTCTCCCTGGAGTCTTCTCCAGGCTGAACATCCCCAGCTCTCTCAGCCTGTCAGTCCTTCTTATCTGCTCCTCAAATTCTCCTGTCTTTTCCCCTCTTTTCTCCTCTCTCAGCCTCTCCTATCTGCTCCTTTTACCTGTAAGTAAACCTGTGAGGTACATATTTGTCCCAATCTGTGTCCTGTCCATGTCTCCATGGGTTTCTGTGTGGTACCACACTGACATTCACTCACTTTCATACATGGTTGTACAGGCGAGTTACCAAGTAGAGCAACCTAAGAAGTGGCATTTTTGGCAAAATCAAAATTATTCCAGGCTTGCTGGGCTAATACATACTGATAAGAAACATCCATATTTTGATGTAAGTAATCTGAAGGCTGCACTGGAAAGAGAAATTACACTGCAATGTCAGCCATGCTACACTGATTATAATGATATTTAGCATTTCCAGTTCAGAGTCGTGTTCAGCTGTATCGTGCATATTGGCTATTTGAAGTTTCTGGAATTCAATGGCTTATAAAGTTGAAAGTGGGTAGGTTATAGAACTAAAAGAATACAATCTTTTCACGAATATGCAGGACCATCAACAGTTTCTCAAATAATCTAATTTTTGGGGGCAAAGTCATTCTCCATTTATTAGAAATGACAGTTCCTCCTCCAGAGTTTTTCTTGCTCTGGCCACCTTGAATCCATGAGCTTATTTAGGTTATTGTGGAGAAGTTGGCCTTTCTCAGCTCTGCCAGAAATGTGCTTTTTAGGGCAGGGACTCTTTTCTCATTGTGTGAATGCTTTGCCAAGCATTACCTGGCTGCAGGTGAGAGCTCTGCCTTCCACTGGGACAGAAAGACAGACAAGAACAAGATGTCCTGCAAATGCCTGCAGTTCTCTTTTTTTAACTCCAACCCAGACTGCCCCAACTTAGCTGTTTCATGACAAACAGAAAAGACTCGAGGCAAAACAAGGCCAGATTTCTAGGGCTGAGTTACATGAAAGGGGTACATTTACAATTAAAACACTTGAGTTGTTTTACAGAAATGGACAGACATCTGTAGGACTTGAGCCAAAAATGTCTGGATTTAAAAGCACGAGTCTACTGCTAGAGCTGAAAAAACAGAGTTTCATTCTCAAAGGCTGCAGCCAACTCATAAACTTCCATAAGTGGGCCACAGACACCAGTGGAGACAGAAAACTATATAGTATGAGTTCAGTTCAAGTTCTGACCTAAACTTGGCAAATTCCACCTTCCCCTTGGTGTCATGTACTTACAAAAACCCTGCACACAAGGACACAGAAAACAAACACGTGTACACACACACACTGTGCTTTTGCTGTTTGTTTGTGTAACCCCTAATGTATAGCCCAGCTATAAATATTTCCAAAAAGAAAATAAATGCAGATCCCCAGCCAGTAAAGGAGGGTGGGGCCAGGCTCAGCAGCTAACAAATATTTCAAAGCAGAATATTTGAAAATGGTTTTTTCTTCCTCTCAAGTCGGAGTTCAAGGTTCAGTGGTTTTCCAAAACACTCTGTATTCCCACCAATAGCAACGCTAAACAGAACAAAAACTAGAAATACATTAAGTAAACTAGAACCAGGTTTTTCAAAATCCTAACACAGAGACCAGTAGGAAGGGCAGACAGAAAGCAGCTCCAAAAACATCTAGAAATGAGATTGCAGAGTTTACTAAATAAATATTTCCTTTTGGTGCCTAAAATCTACTCTGCTCCTCAGATCCTTAGATCTGGCATCTTTTGCTCTGTAGAACCTCTCACTGCCTGGCCACATCTCTTGCTGCTATTTCCCACCAAATCACTTCCAAAAGATGTGTTAATGATCTTTCCAAAAAACGACAATAATTATTAATACTAAGAAGAAATACTAAAAATTAATTTGATTTTTCCATACAGATGGCTGTGATTTTTGGATGTGCAACTGGCTCAGAACAAAAAGTCTTTCCTTAACATTTAAGCACTGCTGTTTCTAGGTTGCACCATTTTCCTGAGGAAAACTCAGATGAGGCTCTGTGGCAAATACTGACGCTGCAGCTTTTATTTCAAAATAAAAACAGGAGAAGGAGTTGGTTTCTTACTGGTCCAGAGTCTTTGAAAAACCACCAGGAAAATGTGTATCTTGTGCAAGGGCTGGGAGGAGAAGTAATCCCTAAATCCACAAGAGATAACCTAGGTAAACAGCTGGTGGAATCAGGAGAATCTGACAAGTGATAATTAAAAAACTGCAGATCTAATGGTGTAATTAATATTTTACTTATTCAGTATAACTAAATATCACCTACATACCAATTTTTTTTTAAATTTTATGCAAAATCTAACCAGCAAGTGGACAGGAAGGTAATTTTAAAAACATATTTGTAGAATATATTTGGCTCTGTTATTCACACCTTCATGTTTGGGGCTCCAAAAGACATTTTAATGCCTGTATCAGAAACAAAATAAAGAAGCTAAAAATAAAGAACTCAAATGATCAATCATGGGAATTTACACTTAATTCTAAGATAAAGTTGTGCTGAATTCCCTTAGGATGCAGAATCAGTCAGTGCAAACGCAGCAGTAGGACTGGCTCCATGGAGACCTCATATCTTAATGATATTAATTGCAGCAATACTGCCTCCAGCTTATCTGCATCGTGCCACAGTGCCAGACATAACAGCACTCACAGCCTACTTGGCAAGTGGCAAGGAAAAGAAATAAAAATCAAAGCATCTTTTTAACTCTTAGAAGTTACATGGCCTCCTTTTATTGAAAAATGATTTCAAAATATTTCACACCAATAATTACAGTTGAGCGAGCAAAGTCAAGTGATGTTTCACCATCAGTTAAGATTCAAAAATTAACACCTTCCCAGTGCACAGTTAAAATGCAGGTGGGTGTCCCTGTGAGGCTGTGGATGCCCCATCCCTGGAAGAGTTCAAGGCCAGGTTGGATCTTGGAGCATCTTGGGATGGTGGAAGGTGTCCCTGCCCGTGGCAGGGGTTGGAACTGGAGAATTCCAAGCTGTCCAGCTCCCTAGATACCAAATATCAAAAAAAATCCTTAGGAATCTCAGAGGACAAGTGTTGGTGAATCCCTGTAAGAAGTCACAAGCTACTTTCTGCCACTAAAAAGTGCAATGAGAGACCTTGATGAGCTCTCCCTCAAACAGACAAGAGGATTTCCTGGGCAAGGAGGTTTTATCCCATCCAGCCACAGCAGCAATCTGCACCCAGATTTGAGTGAAAGTTAGGGAATGGGTCTCAGAAGGCAAAGAGAAAACTTTCTGCCTGAAGGGCAGTGCTGCAGGGCAGAATTTTCTCTTTGCAAGTCACTCCTCACATATAATGGGGTCACTAAATGCATTCTTATAATAAAAAATTAAATAAGTTATACTCTATATAAAAAAAACTTCAAATAGCAAGTGTTTTTCTAGATGACCACAAGCAAAATAGCTTTATTTCTCTACTCTGAATACTTAAATATTCACATGATCCTGTGCATTTGTTTGATGATTTTCACTAACAAAGTCATGGGATTCCCCATATGGAAGCAGTTTGCCAAGACTCCCATTACTGTACTACCAGATCATATTAAAATGCTTGTACCTACAGCACAATTACCCAAAATTTTTGTAATTACACCTTTTCAAAAGATGGTATTTTCCCCAGGAACAAAACAAAACAAGACAGAACAAAGCCAGCCCTATACAGTTAGCATTTTCCAATGGTCAGCCTAATAAATTCCAGAACATTTCTATGCACATTTCTAGTACATGAACAAACAAACTTATAAAAAATACATCTTTCCCAGCCTTTTGTTTAGCAGCAGAGAGTAGCCACCACAGGTCTGCCCATTTGCGGATATCAATGACCTTTGGAAAATGTATAGGAATAAGCAGTTCTAGGAAGCTTAGAGAGGCAAACAACTTCTCAGTTAGCTCAGAAAGAGGACTGAATAAGTAAGCACATGTTCAAATAAGGAAAACATTAAATGTCTTTACTGGAAGATCTGGGAGCTTGCTGTTATAGAAACATAAAATCATTTAGGTTAGAAAACACTTCTAATATCATCAAGTCCAACCATTAACCCACCACCACCACGTCCACCCCTAAACCATGCTCCGAAGTGCCACATCCAACACATTTTTGGAACACTTTCAGGGATGGCAATTCCAACACTCCCCTGGGCAGCCTGCTCTGATGTCTGACCACCCTTTCAGTGAAGAAATTTTTCATAATATCTGATCTAAACCTCCCTTGGAGCAACTTGAGACCATTTCCTCTGGTCCTGTCTGTGTCCAGACCCTGTTTTGACCTGCTCTTGAAATGAGCACTCAGTGTGATGACAAGTAACTCTGCCTCTACAGCCTGATGCCTGGGACCAGAAACTTGGAAAGGTCTGAGAGTAAATATATTATTTTATCTTGTGCTATTTTAAAGTTTGTTAAAATCTGAAATGATTCAACTTTGTGCAATAGAGATAAGCATTCCTCCTTCTAAAAAAAAAAAAAAGAATATACAAACCTTGGCCTGTTACATGGGAAAGAGTAAAACCAAAATTCCTTTGCAATACTTGGGCGAATCTGAGCTCTAAACCAGTAAAATGAACGAGCTGGAGAAATGCACTGCTCTACATTTATGCTGCACATTAAGCACAGTGCACCACCTTCTCAACTCTCTTCTATGCACATCAGTGATTTTAATATCACACCCCCTCCATCTCTGCTAAGTGGTATAAAACATGGGGAAAATCTGCAGGCAGCTCCCACCAGCACTGTGCCTCTTGAAGGATTCATTGCCAATAAGCAGCTGCCCAGCAGCACCAGAGAAACCAACAATTCCTGTCAGGAGCTGCTCCGCACAACCCTTCAAGCCTGCGTCAAGCAGGGCCTTGGACAGAGCCCTTTACACCAGGTTCTCATTTGGGCAGATGCTCTTTGCCTCTGAAGCTGCAGCCACAAGCACACAAATTGAAATTCGGGCTGCTGGCTGCACCAGCTTCCTTCAGGAAGCGCTGCAGCTCTTTGACTCTTCCCAGCTCAAGCTGTCGGTGCCAAACCTGGTGAGCACCCAGTTCATCCACAGCTTCCCTCAGTGCTTTGGGCCATGAGCAGGATTAACAGAGCTTGTAGGCAGACTGAGGGAAAAATCATTTATCAGTTCTCTGGGTTTAAAAATCCCTGGCCAAAATACAGGGAAACCTGCACTGGAAAGAGGCATATATGGAAATCCAGCCTGCATGTGTGGGAGCAGAGTGTGGGCTCTGCTTGGTGATGGACACAACTTGGAATCATCCAACCACTCAGGCTGGAAAAGACCTCTAAGGTGAAGGGCACAGACACCTGGCTCTGTGTTTCATTATAAAACACACACCTGAATTCAGGAGCTGTTTGCAGGAACAGCAATTACACAAAGCTCCTTAGGAAAGCAGCTTTTGCAAACCCTCCACACACCTGACAATGACACAGACTCGATTATTTAGCACAATCCTGATCTGACACGATGACACCCAGTGTGTGCCAGCAGGAAAAGCACAATGGCAAAGGAAGCCTTATCTCGTGTGCCTCATGGAATATAATGGCTCCCCAGTATGTTACCTGAAGCAAAATTCATTCACATTATACACACAATACACTCCCAAGTTCAGGAACACTTTCTCTGCAAGTATCAGATAAAGCAATCTGTTTTCTGGCAGTTTCTTGCAAATGCTACAATAAGACCAGAATTTTAAGAAACATTATCCATTGTTTTCTTTCTTTCCGCCTCTTAAATATCAGGGAAGAATTGAGTTTGGAATATACTTAAAATTCAATACATCTCCAAGTTGGGGAATATGTTTTCCCTCGTCATTACTCTGTCACTGAGCATTATGCTGCCTACACAAGAGCAGGAGAGAACAAATGCTTAAAGATCATCTTTCTTTACACACAACATTTAAATGTCACTGTTATTTGATGCAATATTGGGGTTTTTTTAAATCTTGGAGGCAGAGAAGACACATGTTGTAAAATCGCTTGCAACAAGACTGTCTCCTACAATGTTGGAAGCCTGGAAAGGGTCTGGATCATGCCTGGGGCCTCTCTCACTAATTCTGCAATGCAAACTGCAATGTAGTTTTATCTCTACTATTACAGAGTTCTCCAATCCTTCCCTATTCCTTCACATGAGAAGTAAACATGTTAATGCAGACTCATTGTGCATTGCTCTGTATTTTTAGAGAGCTACTTGGAAAGGGAATAGTGGAATATCCAAGGTGTAGCTTTATTCCCACAACCTACATTTATCAAGCACAGAAAGTTTCCTGGAAACCTATTCTAAATCTGATAAGAAAAATCCTCATTAAGAACCATTTGCTTGTTTAATTTTCACTTATTGAGCTTTAATGTACCATAAAAGTAATAACAACAGTGCCTTAACTAAATACTGCTTGTCTTGTATCCATTAATTCTAGAAGAACACAAAAGTGCCTGTAGATACAGGAAGCCGCTGAAAAATAAAAAGGAACCAATCACAAAAACTCAAACTTGAGAATTTTTTTTTTTTTGGTGGAACACTGAGTTCAACAAAAATGTATTCTGTTCACTGTACACACGACACCAATGGGAATAAGAGCCAGTTCAAGTTCTAAGTTACCATTACTTGGGTAATGGCTTCAAGCTGCAAGGCACAGCTGTACGGGCCCAGCCAGACAGGCTATCACAGCAATGCTTTGATAGCATGGGGCCCTTAAGTGTCAGGATATAGAAAAGGCAGCAGTTGTTGGCTGTGAAAACAGTCTGATACAAACCAGATGGGGACTCACTTGATGGGCAACACAAAGGAAAACAATTGGCTCATTCAACAAAGTCAGGCCACTGCCCCAGAGAATTAACAGAAGACAATAACAGTCAACCAGAGTTGATGCAAACAAGAAACAGCCATGTGGTTACGGTTTAAGGAATTGTTTCTCCTCAGACTAAACATAAAGTTTTGATTTCTAATTCTCATATTCATTAATTTCAGTCTCGTTTACAAGCCCCTTCTTCCTCCAAAGTCTTCCGTGTAATTCATTTATGTAGCACCAGCCTTCACACACCTACTTAAACAAGGAAAAAAAAATCTATGACAAAGGCAGCTATATTAATCTAATGTTTCCTGAGGAATGCCAAGACCACAGACAACTTTCTGAACCGTGGCAGAACAACATTAGAGATACACAGAGTGTTATTAGACATAGTTGCATGTATATGGCAATATATTTACTGATTCTTTTTGATTTGAAATGCATAAAGCCCAATAGGTCACACGCTGGGTTACCACAGTACAGATGTCCTCCAGTTTTGTGAAGAGTTCTTCTGGTTTCTTACTTAGGTTTTTTTTTTTAAGCAAACTTCAGATCAATTATGTTGCCACATAACAGTTTTGTCAGGCTACAGTTTAAAAATCTATTAAAATAGCTATTACCAAAGCTTTTTTGAAGCAATCAAAAATTTTAAAACTTGCCATTTCAGCCATAACTCAAAAAATCTCCAGCCTACTCATTTTTAGAAGCTTGTAGAAGATTATGGTCCAAAATCTTAATTGCTCTTGCTGTTTTATTACAGGAAATATGAAAGTGACATGTGCAAAGGTATTTTGATTACAAATTACTTACAGAGATTGCACAATAACTCAGACCTCTAAGGGCCTTCTGCAATTTCACTCTCAGACTGAAAACATCTGAACTTTCTTTTCATATACTTCAAACTATTCCCTCTGGCAGGCTCTGCACTGCGGAGCTCCACACGAGTGTGAGCGCTGGGATGGCACCTCTCTGAGAGGCAGCCACACCTGGACACCCAAGCAAGGACTTGGACATGGAGATGTCCTGGATACCTTGTGAAATCAGTGTCCTGGGTCCTGTCAGCTTTAGCACCCCACCACACATCACAGAATCACAGAATGGTTTGGAGTGGAAGGGACCTGAAAAACCATCTTGTTCCAGCCTCCAGCCATGGACAGGGACACCTCCCACTATCCCAGGTTATTCCAAGGCCCATCCAACCTGGCCTGGAACACTGCCAGGGATGGGGCAGCCACAGCTTCTGTGGGCACCCTGTGCCAGGGCCTCACCACCCCCAGAGTGAAGATTTTTTTTTCCTAATATCTAATCTCAACCCACTCTGCATGTATTGTTCTCATTTAACGGGCTGACTCTGGAATGACAGAGGAAGGGAGTTTGTCCTTTAAGAAAGTGAACAAAACCCCTCTCTGAATTAATGAATCAGAGAGTCAGGCCCTAATCATCCTCTTAAGTGGTTCTAGCCTTCAGCTGCTGTGGTTCTGCAGCCTTTGAGCATGGCTTCACTTCAAAAAAAGGGCAAAATGCAGCCTTGGCTGCATTCAAACCAAACCACCACATACTGTAGGTAGAAAAATCAGGTTTTACTTCAGTTTCCTGCCATAAGCACAGAGCCAACCCCCCAACAAAGCCTTTGTGTTGTGCTCTCTCTGAGCTAAAACATCTCCCCGGTAGAACCGCGGGGCCGATTTCCAAAAGTGCGGCCAAATTCTTGAAACCTCCACTGCAGGGCTGGGCTGTCACATCGTAGCAGAGAAGACTTTGCCTGCAGTGCTGCTATTATTCATTTTTCACATCATATATATCGAGGTCAGACCACATTTTCTACGTGCAGCTGAAATTTTGGGTTGAGTCTCTCCGTTAGGTCGTTAGGAGAAAATGACGAGTCTCAGGAACAGAACAGCCTTTATTTATCAAGCCTTAAACCTCAGAGATACTGGCAGTTGTAGTCCTGCATTAAAAGCAGATGAGAGAGGAGCAGAAACCTCTTTAAATCCCAGGTCTGCCTGCACAGGCAAACCCCAATTGCTGTTGTAAAAAGGGTTTTGGACGTGGTCCGTCAGAGAACGCCTGCACATAAAGGCCAGCTGGAGCAAGGGGGAGGCACGGCTGCCCAGGCTCCCTCAAAGTGAGGATTCCAACAGGAAACTGCTCCCCGCTTTCTCTTCTCTCTCTCTCTCTCTTTTTTTTTCCTTTTTAATCAGGAAGGAAGCTTCATCTTCAGAAACAAGCATTCCCTGTGCAATCTCCCTGCCTGGCTGTCTCTAGGAGCGGGTCCAATTACTGAAATCAGCAACATGCACTTCTGAGAAGTCAGTCGTGTATTTACACTGTAACTCCAGCTAGTAAATATTTCCCATTTATAACTCTGATCTACGTAGCGGGGCACAATGGCAGCTGTTAAGTAAATGAAACAATTTTCTCAAGATCTGTAAGTATGGTTTCAGGATAATAAAAACGCACTAAAAAAAAAAAAGTCAAAAATTAAGCAATTTGCAACAAATTCCGTGCTTTTTACTTCTGCTGAAGATACAACGGCCTGACAAGGACAGACACTGCAGCTGTTTTACTGTCTTTAAACAAACACAGCTCTGCCTAACTCTTGCAATATGTACAGTGCCTAAAACAAGGCCATGATATGCAACCCTGAGATTATTACTTTACTAAGCAACCTGAGTTAGGATGGAGAGCAGCAGATCACCCTATTAAGTCTAACCCACCTTGATTGGCTAATTTTGAGCCAAAACATAAAGAGAATTCTACCAGAACCAGAAAAGGTGAGATGCGTTTTCATTGTTCACATCTGGTTGATGATTTATTAATTTGTATTAAAAATACATGCCTACATGACATTAAAAAATACAGAGTTAACTGGAAGGCAACTCATGCTGTACACAAAGAGAAACAGTTAATTCCCTGCAGCCAAAGCACTGGGGGGAAAAAAATGCATTTTACAGACCTGCTCCATATTTTGTGTCACACTCAACAACTTTCACTCAGGTTGTTTAGAAATGTGCTTAAAACCAGCTCTTCTTTCTTTAAAAGCAAAACATAAGTTTTAGATTAGAGCAGAACGACAGGACATACAAAAGTTCTAAATTTAAATTAAGTTTTTCTAGGTGTAGGGGTGTTTTTTCTTCCCCGAATGACAGCACTCATGATAAAAACCAGAACACAGTAGTCCACAGACAAAGTTTAACCCATCTCCATCATTTACTACCGTTCCTCGCAAATGCAGTCACCAAAAGCACATTTGCAAGTGGTATTTCAGAGATGAGGATTTGTTGTACTTCACTTACAGAATTAGCTGTATGGAAGATGAAGAGGGTTTTACTCCAGCTTTATGTTAGGAAATGTTATTCCACACTGTTACACAACACAGCCCCATGTGCAGCCTCAGCACCGAGCAACAGGTCACGCATGACAACTTTAATCTTCACTCACCAGTCCTTACCCTATTTTTTAACAAGAATGCTACTTTGGCAGCCTGCATTTCTCAAAATCAGCATGTTATCAAAGAGTAGCATTACCATTATTTACACAGTGTTCTTCATTTGGAAGACATCCTAGATAACATTTACTCCATGCTGTTGCCTTATTTGAAAATTTCATGGGCTCCTATTCTTAAGAAATTAATCCTGTGGGCATGGGAAACCTATATTTATATTTCATTATAGGCAGCCTTTGTATCAGTGTATTGAGAAGGTGGAGCTGGACAAACCTGGCTTCTCTTTGGTGCATGAAGTCAAAGGTCTGTTTACTCCTAAAGTATCTAGAAAAATAAGCAAATAAAGTACCCAGTAACAACACTGGTCACCAGCATGAAAACTGCCTGTAAGACCAGCACAATCTAATAAGCAATAGAATTTTAAAAATATGATTTGATTGTGGACAGAAATCATCTAAATATCCATCTTTATTGGCCACTTAGGTTCTCTTCATAACTTTACAGCTGTGCCTTGCCCTCTCCAAGCTGTGCCAAAAATTTACAAAGCATTAAAAAAGAAAAAGAAAAAAAAAGTTTATCATCTTGATGCCTTGAAAACCTAAGGCATCATTCTGAGAATGACAGCTTCTGTGAATCCCCAGTCTCCTTTGTGAAAGAGGTCTGGGGGCAGACAGTCAGAATTTGTGAGTTATTCATCACTCATCTCATACACACTCATGTCCTAGAGATTTCTCTCCTACCCAGCCACCCCCCACACTAACAGCTGGCTCCTTCCAGGTTTGATGCAGTGCTTAAAAAAGCTGAATTGAGAGCAATTTAAGAACAGGTAAGGCTGAAGGGAGTCCAGCTGCCTCTGCCCAGGGCTCAGCAAACCCAGCACAGCAGGGAGAGCAGAAGCTGCTCCTTCTGTTGCGCTTCTCTCAGACTTGCACGAGCCACTGAATTATAAAAGGCAACATCTGCCTTCCCTGCCAACCAGAAAAATATAACAAACTCAGCACATACTGAAGACATAAAGCCTGCATTTCTCCTATCACAGTGCTATATATGTTTCTCCAAGTTGAAATATGTGTTTGTAATACTCCTTGTCTTCACCTGTCACCAAACAGTATCCAGGCAATGTGTTGCCAGCACCCAAAAGCATCAGGACTTCCTGCTCTGATACTGATGCCTTTTATAAAGGAAACTAAAAAGAAAAAAAGGAGATAAGAGACCTACTTAAACGACTGTTAATCAAAGTAAGGATGGTCATCCTAGGAGATCCTGTGGTGCATGTGCCAACTGAAGAAACCCAGCTGGCAGCAGGTCTACCTGAGACCTGGAATGGTTCCTGACTCCAGCTTAGCTGGCATGGACGTTCCAGGCTGTACACAGAGAGTGACTGAGGAGTGTAAATGTAACTTGTTCAGCAAACTGCCTTTGTAGGCTGTAATCTATGTGAGAGGCTGCAGCATAATCCTGGAGCCAGTAACTCCAACCAAACGTCCTGCTGAAAAGGGAATGCTATTTCTCTGAATCACACAATCAAAGACTGGTTTGAGTTAGAAGAGACCTTTAAGGATCATGCAGTTCCAACCCCCTGCCATGGGCAGGGACACCTTCCACTAGCCCAGGTTGCTCCAAGCCCCATCCAATCTTGAACATTTCCAGGGATGGGGCAGCCACAGCTTCTGTGGGCAACCTGTGCCAGGGCATCACCATCCCCACAGCAAAATATTCCTTCTTAACATCTAATCTAAAGCTGACTCTTTTCAGCTTTAAACCATTGCCCCTTGTCCTATATAAAAAGTCCATCTCCCTCCCTTTCATAAGGCCCCTATAAGGCTCTGGAAGGCCACAATGAGGTCTCCCTGGAGCCTTCTCTTCTCAGGCTGAACAATCCCAGCTCTCCCAGCCTGTCTCCACAGCAGAGGTGCTCCAGCCCTCTGATCACATCTTGTTGCAGTGACACACTGAGGCACATCCTTTAGAACAACCAGGAATCCCAATTTGCATTCTTTTACCATCACTGCTAACAAAGAGGCATGTGAATTAAACTAGTACAAGACCACAAAAACTGAATGCCTCTTCACAACATTTTGAACACAAGATGATGTGGAAAGGGACTTCAGATTCAATTATATGTCTATAAATGAGCAACAGGTTCAGGAGAGACTGTTCTGATCCTTTTCCACGACCCACCACAACACACAGGCCACAGAACAGCTAAGCATGCTTACTTTCTAGATGCACATCAGTTCTTTCTTGTTAAACCATGGGCTCAGAGCTGTGGAACCACTAATTTGTGAGAAACTTCTCCCTCCAGAGAAGAACTAACTGGAAACAGCCCTGGGGCTGATGTAAGCGTTAAGTACATGGGGAGTCTCTGTCCTTAGGTGGCTTGCCCAAGCCCATTAATTTTTTGTGTGTGTCCCCCATTTATATAAGCAATGTTTGCATGAAAGGGGAAAGCAGGTCAGCCTAGTCAGCTTGCCACCATCTGCTTTTATTCAGAGCTGCTCAAGATCAGTGCCAGTGGGATCAGTGCCCATTAAAGGGGTTTATTGTGTGTGTTTATTTTTTGCTCTTTACAATGAAGGCAACAGCAATTACTGTAAGTTTGTAAAAGTGCATACAAATCATAATCCTCAATACAAAGCTGCTTCAGTCAGATCTCAGCATGTTTACAAATCCTAGACAGGCTGTGAGAAAGGCTGTCCTGGCACAACAATTTCCACAGACTGGGGAGGAGTGTGGTAGTGTCCAGGAGATCAGAGACTTGTATTTAGTAGTTGTTATCAAGACCATCCCCTGTTTGCAACCCACAGCAACTCCAGCTGATAGACAAAGGAAAAAGCCTCACGCTGGAGCTTGACCCCCAGACAGGCTGACAATAGATGGATTTATACAACTAAAACTGGAGCTGGTGAGAGATCAAAGGTAGGCTGCCAAAGTGGAAATAGCAATTTAGAGCTCTCAGCTCGTACATTCCAACTCTTAAGGGTGGATATGCAGCAGCAAGAGGTACCCTTCCTTTGAGGAGAATTCTGCCTGGGGTATGCCTGGCCACTAGAGACACAAGCTACCAAACACCCTGAAATGAAACAAAATATCAAAAAACCCCAAACACTTAAACAATTGTAAAAAAACCCCACCCAAACTGGCAAAAAGTGGAAAAAAAAGGGGGAAATACAGAGAATCGCAGCAGTAGAACTGCACAGCTTTGGTTCCAGCTAGTCACAAGTGTTTGAAAAATAAATGCAGTTATGAATTAATTTTTAAAAAATAAATTCTAATTAATTTGGATATAAAATCCTTTACATTTTAAAGATATACTTCAGAACAGAATATTGTCTAAACCTTCTGGTGTCTGGGTGATGTGATGTAGGCAGCTCAGCAGGCACCAGGACTAGGCACCACATGATATTTTGAGGCAAAAAAGGGCATAAAGTGATAGGAAAAGGGGGAGTGGCCTTAAGATGAAGGAAGGTAGATTTAACTTAGATATTAGGATGAAACTCTTTTATTATATGGGTGGGGAGCCCCTGGCACAGGTTGCCCACAGAAGCTGTGGCTGTCCCATCCCTGGCAGTGTTCCAGGCCAGGCTGGATGGGCCTTGGAATAACCTGGGATAGTGGAAGGTGTCCCTGCCCTTGGCAGGAGGTTGGAAAGAGATGATCTTTAAGGTCTCTTCCAACCCAGACCCATCTGTGATTTCATGATTCTGTGAAAAAGGACAAAATCCAAACATAAACTGGGTGCTTTGTGCAGCAAGGTTTTCAGCTTATCAGGTTTTTTTTTGTGCCACAGGTTTTCAGCTTATCAGCATGAAAAAAGGCACTGGTCCCTCAATATTTTTACATTACAGCCCCCATATATGACTGAAATACCAGGCTTAATTTTGGCATTGCCCTGAATTTTAACTTATGATCTATAAAACGCACTTAGAAGGATGCCACAGGTCACTGGATTAGATCACCTGCAATCCTTTATAATCTAGGGTTGAAGAGGGAATCAGATGAGATTTTGAAATATTTGCTTTTGAGCCTCAGAAAATCTGAATAAAGACAAGCAAAAAATCTAAATATTTGACAGTCTCCATAGGAAGTAATGCTTTCAGCAGTGATCACGCCACTTTGAAGAAGTTTTTCTTTCCCTTTCTGCAGAAAAAACCCATCTGGTGCTGGAATTTCACTGAAAATCCCTGCTGCTGTGTTCAGACCAGAGGAGAGGCTTGGTAAAGGAACACACCCTGATGTTCAGCAAAATAAGTTTATTTAAACACAAAGAGCGTCTCAAAAGGGAGGCTTTATTCTTTTTACTGTATGAAAAGTGCAAAATAATTCCCTCCAGAGATCACACATACACACATCCAGCAGTGCATTCTCCTGAGGACTGGACAAGGGAGCTGTGAGGACACAGAAAGCTGTGCAGATTTCATGATGGGTGTAAAGCACCATCAGCACAGGCACCAAGGGGAGGCTAAAAAGGGAAGTTTTCTGCCTTCACACATGGCAAAAGCCTCAGCACAAGGTCACAGCAATGTCACTGCAGCAGAGAGTTGTATGCTTCTGTGACACTTAAGGAGGGCTGCAGGAGGAGAAGAACAGACTCTCAGCCTCTTCTTAGAAGTTGAAGGAAATTGCCAAGTGATCTGTAGGAAAAGGACTGGGCAATACACAGTGTGGAACTGGCCTCCAGAGGAGAATCCCTTCTCCCTGAGCACAGCACTCAGCAGGAAACCCTCAGACTGCAGAGCAATATGACACTTCTTGGTACAGTTTTTTTCAAGTATAAACTGTGTTGTCTTGTTTTTTTAATTTCTTCATCTGACCACTTGGATTTCAATTCATTTAGGTGCCTCAAAAAATCAAATTACATTCTAGGAGTCTAAAAAGCAAACCAGAGTCGTGCTTCACCTGCTTGCAGTTCCTGTTCTTCGGACCTTTAGGACAAGTAAGTGAGGGGAAGAAATGACAGGTCTGTGAGACCAGAGGATCATTTCCCAGGAAGAGATCTTCTGGGAACAGGTACAAAGATGTGCACATGAAACCCACAGCAGTTCCTGGTGTTTGGTTCCTCATGACTCAAACCTGAAGCAGCAGAACACACCCACAGCAGGACATCATCATCCACAGTGATAAATTCACACAAGACTTTGCCTTAAGCTATGAAAAGTCCAACTTCTGGTTGAACATTTTGTCTGAAAAATAACTGAAGTAACTCAGTGGGAAAAGAAGCAGCCACAGATATAAATGACACTTGTTAATAGATAAATAATATTGACAAAAGCCAAGAAATTAAAAGTTCCTGTTCCAAAGGTACTATAAAACAGCTAAATATCTACTTACAGGAATTCAAACTAGAAACTCTCAAGTGTGGCTACTGAGGATTTTATGTGGGATATTATGCAAAATGCACACTTATTACTCACATGCCTGTTTTCTACTGCATGGGCTATCGTATAACTGCTTGGACATGTGCACAATGAACAAAACCTCCTTGAGAACTGGCATTCTAAACCACTTGGAGCACCTAAAAGCTAATGCCTAGTGTAGAAAAGACAGAGCTTCTGTGGGAAATGCAGCTTTGCATTTCCTGACTTGCCCAAATGTAAAATACATTAACTGAGTGATGTCAATGAGCCACCTGATAGCACAGCGAGGTAACTGGATAGGAAAACCAGAGGAAAAATAGACCAGAAACATCCCTGGAAAGAGTTCAAGGCCAGGCTGGATGGGGCTTGGAGCAACCTGGTCTAGTGGAAGGTGTCACTGCCCATGGCAGGGGGTGGAACTAAATGACCTTTGAGGTCCCTTCCAACCTAAACCATTCTGTGAGTCTGTGACAAGAATTCTGAAGAAGCACTGAAATAAACTTACATAAAACACTTGCCTGAAAAATGCCTTAATTACAGCTAAGTGATTTCATTCCTCCGATTTCCCAGATCTTCTCCCAGAAATTAGGCAAATTCAAGGAGCAACATAGGCTACACAAACTATTTCTGCCTCTCAGGTTGTGGTGGTTCTCTCCACAGTGTGAAAGAAGAGCTCTGGTTTGCTTCACTAGCTGCTATTTCCAGGGTGCTATGGAGAGTCTTTAGAAAAAGCCTTCAGTGAAATTCAGGCCAAAAAAAGAAACAGCCAGGATATTAAGGGAAAAGTAAACTTTCAGTAGAATAGTCATTGTGTTTGACCAAAACAGATCCAGTTCTAAGAAAAAAAGAAAGACCTTTAGCCTTGTCCTAATCTTCTTCCTTCCTTGAAGCATCTGTTACAGATTTGCCTCATGCCACAATAGCTTTAAGAAAAAATAACCCAAAACCTAACTCAGAGCAATTCCTGGCTGAAGAAGAAAGACAAAGAAGTATTTAGTTATAGCCATATTTTCAGTATTACAGCTTTCAATACAGCCTAATGTCAATGTTAACACAGAAGCAGCCCATTTTCAATACTGAACAAGGACTATGGAATTTTTGTTTTTATACAGATTGTTTTAAGGGCTTCTTGTCATCTTATTCATTTATTGCACAGATCATCTCCTCCCACAAGCAGTTGTGCAATCTCTCTGTGGCATCAGAGCCAATTGCTTCGTGTCCCAGTATTCCTTTCCCATGTATGTACACTGCCTGAATATAATTCACTAGCTGGAGATAAAAAGGAATTACTATCATCAAATTCTGCTCTCTAGGTCACATTTTGAGAGTCTATGTAGGAAAATAATTAAGTGAAGATACATCTACCTCTGAGCTGCTCATATTAAAGTTTAAAAATGCTCTGCACTCAAGCGTTGCCACCTGTTCTTTCATTTTAATTTTGAAAATTCTGAATCCCTTTAATGTAAGCCTGAAAATGCTTAAATTCTGGAAATATGAGCATTCACCAACCACAACAATTACTATCATATTAAATTCATGAAGATATATGAAAGAATGGTACAAAGATTAAAGGGTATTATAAAGCCAAAAATATATATGCATGTATATTATGTACTACAACTATATGTTTTCAAACCACTGTCTCCACTGTGTCTAGAGAAGGCACACATTTCAATTAATAATACATCCAGGCTTGATTTTCAGTTGTAACTTTCAGGAGACTTTACCCTTTCAGGCATGATATTGTAGCAGTCCTGAACTTCAACTTTCATTAGGAGCCATCAATCAACTTTCTTTCAGCAAAAACACATGTTCACTGCCGACCACAGACATTTTTAAACAACAAAAGAAAGCTCTAATGTGTGTATGTGTATATATATATATATATCTCTCTCTCTATATATATGTATATATATGTTTATGGCCATCGAAAGATGAACCAAATCTTGTCATGTACTTATCAATTAAATAAAAATGGCTTTTTTACATCCAACTTGAAGTCCAAAACGATTTTCCTTTCCTCCCAACACTGTGAACTCACACTTCATCTCAGGGCTTTGGATTTCCTAAACTCTAATACCAGTCCAATCACTTACCCTTTAAACTCCGAAAAACTACCTAAATGGTCCTGCCTCCAAAATGCTTCTCCATTTCCAGGCAAACATTCCTTGTCCCTTGCTATCCCAGCAAAGGCAACCATCTGACATGAAGCTTTTATAAACAAGGTGCTTTGAACTTACAGTAACAGATGTGCTTAATTTTAAAATGTTGTATTTACTTAAACCCACGTACACTTATCATGTTGCAAGCTTTCCTTTTTCTTTCAAATGCTTCTTATTAATTTTTGCCCTCAACTTTTGGCCTGATTAAGGTCTCCGTGGTGAAGCTTAGAGAGAGAAGACATTCTGGTTAAAACTGACAGACAGTTGTTTCCATTCGCAAATCCTCGAGATTTTTATTGGCTTATTAAATATGTATACTTTGAATGAGATTTCAATTATGCTGGTATATAAATTATACTTTCTTTTTTTTTTTTGTTCCTCTCAAAGAAAATGGACTACTGCCATCTCCTGGTCACGCGTTTTCAGCTGAGACACAGCTGGACCATGCCCAAATTCCTTGTGTTACAGTAGAGATAAATGCAGAGGTAAAAATAGGTAAACACAGACCTGCACTAAGTTGTGCCACTTCAGCTCTGGAAGCTTTTCTACTAATTATCCATAGATAAGTTTTACATTATTCATAACTTTCTTCATATGCAAACCACGGTTTTGAAACTAGGTTCCAAGTCCCACGACCAATAACACTGGCCTGAGGCTCTTCTTACCACTTATAAATATTTGAAGCAAAATAATTCCCTCAGAATTCGATGAGATGTTTTTAAAAAAATTAAATGGAAGAAGTTCAAAGAATTATTTTTAAAAGGGCTTGAAGGAAGAATTTCTCTGTGCTAGGGTGGAGCAATTATAATTGCATATATTGTAGACAGGCAGGTTTTTAGATTCTTGTTCTTGGAACGTAAGATTAAAACTGCTACACATCTCACTGTAGCACCTCCACAAACTTCTTATCTGCTAAAACAATTACCCATGGCAGTCATGGGCACAGTTTATGCTATTCCAACACTGACTTGAACTAGAATAAACAAAAGATATTCTCTCCCTCTCTTTCATCATCCTGAACACCTTTACAAACACTGTTAAGCAACCTCCAAAAATAGCAGAGATAATACTTAGTGTCCTTCATAAAAGGAAACCATTATCTGTTACACATCAGCTTGAAGCCCATCTCAAACCAGGTCCCTTTAACATTGAAAATACCTTTTTTTTTCCACATTTGCATGATCTTAACTTCATACTATCTTTCAGTTCTCCTGTAGCACTCCTGTGTTTTCTCAAGCGTACGAGCCACTCCCTTTATCACAACATTGTGAACATCTCGTTTGCTGAACAGCACTCTATAAAGCAATTAAGATTCAGTTCACTACAGAAAATGCACATTGTAATGCTCTTCGCAAACACAAATTTAAATAAATACTTAATTGCCAAGATTCTGATGACTTACATACAGATCTATTTCAGAGAACCATAGAATGCTTTGGGTTGGAAGGGAACTTAAAGCTCATCCAGTTCCACCCCCTGCCATGGGCAGGGACACCTTCCACTATCCCAGGTTGCTCCAAGCCCTGTCCAACCTGGCCTGGAACACTTCCAGGGATGGGGCAGCCACAGCTTCTCTGGGCACCCTGTGCCACGGCCTCAGCACCCTCACAGGAAGGAATTTCTTCCTAATATCTCATCGAATCCTGCCCTCTGTCAGTGTGAAGCCCTTGCCCATTGTGCTGCCACTCCATGCCCTTGTCCAAAGTACCTCTTTGTGCACTGGAAGGGACTCTAAGGTCTCCCTGGAGCTCTCTCCTCCAGGCTCAATTTCCAATCCTTTCAGTGCACCCCAACAATAACATAACTATGTACACATACAGCCATAACTTCGTACACACTTGTACACTATGGACACAGAAATGTCTGGAAATGTTGTAGTAATGAAAACCAAGTTTTAAAAAATCAGCACTATTATGTCAGTACTCAACAATATTTAGAAGTGATGTGCTTAACTGAGGGAACTCTGCATATTGACATTGATTTACCTTCTTGTTGCATCTCTTCAGATTTCCTTCTCACAAAGATAAATCGGGGTCTCACAGTCTCAACGTGTGCAGCTCCTTGGCTTTCCTCCTAGGTATCACACATTAAAATCACATTACAAATCTCACTTTTGATGAAAAAGCACAGCAAGATTACATTCAGCTTCAAGAAACATCCAAAGAAGTTTTTAAAGATTCCTTAAACATGTGCACTTGTTCTCTTTACATTTGACTTCAAGGGAATTCAGCTCTGAATTAGCCTATTACAGCTATTCCCTCTAGACAAACATCCTGGGAGCAGCAGGCATGGATGGAAAAGTGCCATTTAGACCTGAAGACACAGGAGACTTTCAATTTTTACTCAAAGCATGTAGTGGAAAGAACATAAAATTTCTCTGGCTTCCTTCAATACCCAGGATGTCTCCCTAGGTATTACCCTCCTGACTAACAAGAGAAAGATGAAAGAGAAAAGAAATACAAAAAAATTTCAGCACACAGGCTGGAAAACCCAGGCCAAGTCTAAAATTTATTTCCTTGGCCATGTTTTTAGAACTGGTTGCTCCAAGCATCATCCAGCCTGGTCTTGGACACTGCCAGGGATGGGGCAGCCACAGCTTCTCTGGGCATCCTGTGCCAGGGCCTCCCCACCCACACAGGGAAGAATTCCTTCCTAATCTCTAATCTAACCCTGCCCTCTGTCAGTTTAAAACCACTGCCCCTTGTCCTGTCACTATGTGCCTGTCTAGAAGACTTAAGCTTTCTCTTAAGACAGGCAAATTTAAAGCAGACAAGAGGAGAAAGAGTTGAGATTATTTTCTGAGAGCAGGAAGGTCTCATGGAAGCGTGACTGAAGGACACCAACACTAAAGAACATTAAATGCCAGCAGCACAACAGTTCTCATGGGTCCATTTGAAGTGTGGTTTTGAGGTTTTTTGTTTTCTATTGGACTTACAATAGAGCAAATCAAAACTCAGTTTAAACTGAACCAAGCTGCAAACAGAAGTTGAGAGATAACAAAGATTCATAACCTAGAATTATGCATTCCTGAAGATTAAAAAAACTAAAATGAAATACTAAAAAATGAAAGCGAATGAGAATACCAAAGTGACAATCCCACTTGAAAAATGTGGATTGTATAAAAACATCCATACTTATAAAAGAATATCATGAAAATATTTTGTAACCAAGTGATTTTCTAAGATTTTAACAATGCATTTGGGACTTCAAATGATTTAGATTTACCATCTCTGGAATGTCTAGCCACGCAAATATGACTTCAATGTTCCTGTCCCTCCCATGATCAAAATGATTTATTTAGAATAGGAAGAGCCCAGCTTCCTCCTAGTCATTCTCTTGTTTCTTAGAGCTAAGACCATGGGGGCAAAATGGCCACAAATAACAGTCAATTCCTGTATTGTTGCACAAGAATGGACAGGAGAGGTCAAAGTAAAGATGCATTTAGTCTGGCTTTCTGTCTAACAGTGGCTAAAAGCATATATAAATCTCAAAAAAAAAAAATCTGATGCCAGAAATGGAGGAGCAGCCAAGGAATTTGGGTAGATAAGAAAATTCCTGTATGACTTAAGCCATTTGTTTTGGACTGAGTGACCACACAGACTTCACCCTTCATGACTAAAAGGCATTTGTTCGTGTCCTGTGTGAAAATTCAGTGCTCTTTCTGCTGGTGAAAACCTGACCTAGACACCAGTGCCAGGTGGCAAACAAGTCTGGCAGCTCCACATCCCTGCCACAACGCCCCTGACACGAGGATCCTGTTCACACAGGCTGCAGAAACCACCACCCAGGCTTTGCCATCGCCTCCCAAGCCCAAGGCCCAGCAGGACACCATCTGAAATCCTGCATTTCCTCAGGTCTCTCAGCAAACTTTGCTCCCAAATAGATTTGTCTTCTGGCTCTCCCTGTAGGTGATACAGTTTCATTTCAACAAAGGCAAACACTGTCTAGAGATGGAGAACAAGATGTGAGAGTCCATGACTCACTTGTGAGGAAATCCTTCAAGAAGTTTGAAGCGATTACTGCCTTAAACATTGCACAGAATGGATGAATCATCCCCAAAGCCTGAGTACCTCTTGCTCTCTTCGCTGGTGTAATGTTACCAGAAAATCTGTCTCCCGCAGGCAGGTGACAAGGCAGATCCAATGGCAGAGCTGAACACAGATGCCATCCTTAATTAAACCAGGGGAAAGGTTCCTCCTTGTCACAAGGCAGATAAATGCTGTCACAACAAGCTTGCAAATCACCTGGTACAGGGATTACTTTTTAATTTCAGAGAAGGATGTAGAGATCTAGTAGAGGATGTTACGGAATATGGCTTAACCACAGTAAACATCTCTCCTGGATGGGGCAAGCACAAGTATGATCACCTCATAGAAAAGATTAAAAGTTATCCTGTGAGAAAGTGATTTAGACTCTTACATCAGGAATAACCACACTCAAGAAAAAAACCAAACCCAACAAAACCACACAAAGTTCTGGGGTTTGGTAGCGTGGTTTGAAGGGAGGGTGAGTTTTACATGCCAGCAGGCAAAAATAAAAAGCCACACTAAGGGTTCAGATGCGAAAAAACTTTCTAAAGATAATCTATAACTACCTACAGATAAAGGATAAGATAATATGTAACTATCTGTAATTTTTTTGTGAAAGACACATGTGTTACCCTCTCTGTCCCTATTACTTTTGGCTAGAATCCACTTTTGCCTGTGAACAGTCATTCCAAGAAAGTTATCTCAGATATTAGAGAGCAGTCTGCCACCTCATTTTTAGCTCTTGCCATTTGTTATTTGAATTTATCTCTAGTTAGCAAGTAAACCATCATCTCTAGGTAACAGCACATACTAATAAAGTAGCAAAAAATTAACTGCCTAGGTTTGAATCAGATATCCATAGGATGTTCCTCTACCTTTAAGTGTTCTGAGGTTCATCATCCTTACTGCCTTTCCAACCCTGCCCCTACTAGGATAAATGAAGCTCCTGAAAGGCTGAGTCAGTGGGCTCCAACTCATGAGGCCAAATCTCTGTTGTCATTTCCTCAGCCATATTTCCTCAGATGTTATCCTGCATTTGAAGGACTAAAACATGGGAATGCCCCAATGAATGTTGTTGAGGACTGGATCTTGTGAGACCAGTGAAGCTGTGAGGAAGTGCAAAAAAGATAAAAAAGAAGGTCTGAGCTTTAAAGAAGGGATATTAAGGATTTGTCACAGGAAACACAATCACCTTTATTGCACACATGCACCTTGACTGCCTCAGCTGAATGTGTCACTTTAAATGCTTCAGTTCTGTGATGTCAAGCACAACAGTGAAACAGGAAAATTTGTTTTCAGTTTGCTCTTTCTGACTAGGCACAGAAAAAATCCTTTCAGCTCACCTGGGACAGATCCTCTGAGAGTGGTCTCACTCTGCAGCTTGGCTGGGCTGCTGGCAGAGAAGGATTTGAACCTGGCTGTGACTCCAGTTCAGCCAAAAGCATCGGACTAGGACTTGTATCTGCATCTCCAAGAATTTCTGCTGGAAGAAAAAAATTCCTTCATGAGCTGGAGCCATAATCTCATGGTCAACTCACGTGGCAGAATGTGCAGCCTTTCAAACTTCCAACAGTGGGACATGCAATGTTAAAGAGAATTACTTCCTCCGTACATGGCTCATTGTATATCCCTTAAATTGCTCTTGTGGGGATAAAAATGAAATAAGAAATACATGTCTGTGGAAATTGAAAAAATAAATCAGCTTTATCATCTGTAGATTTCTAATGTGGCAGCATCTGAGAAAGCTTCAGAGCTGTACAGTTCATCATACCATTATATGCTTAATGAGCTTTATCATATGTACTGGAAAAAGATTGGAAAAGCTTCTTCATTAAGATGTTTCATTCCTGTATGAACTAAAAGAAACCTGTATATAGTCTCTTTTAAAGGGATAATTTGCTCTCTAATCCAACATTTATCATGGTTTTGCAGCCTGCGAGTGTGTAAAACATCTTTATGAAAAATGCACTGACAGCCCATGAACTAACTTTAGCCTTCTGCTATCATACAGAGCCAAAGAATGAATTTTAAGCCTAATTAACTATAATCATTGCTTAATTAACTGTAATTATTGTTCACTTTAAGACTGCATGTGCCACATTTCATTTGCATGTTGGTTTTTATATCCCTGACTTTAAGCATTGAAAACAAGGATTTACAAACGGCTGATCACCAAGATGCTGTTATGTACTGGCATGAGCAACACCTGCTCTGTCCTACAAATGTCTCCTACAGGACACTGTGTTTCCATAATACAAATAAAAACTGGTCACAAACTGAAAACAACCCACAGACACACAATCCCCAAAATTCTAACAGATACCTCTGTGAGTGACTCATTCTGAAAGAGGAACTGAGTATCCACTGCAAGGTTTCATGTGCAGAGATCACACCCTGAAATACATGAACTCTGACACTCACTGGTGTAACCATTATTTAGTATTAGCCCTAAAAATAATTATCAAATAAAATGATGGACCTGCATTGTAAGTGTTGTGGCCATCAGGAAATAGTTGGCTTGCACTAGAGGCTGAAGGACAGGCAATCTCACATTCCAGTGGAGAGAGAAAAAAGGTTTGGAAGGAAAGTGGAAACAATCACAGATCATTGCTTCCACCCTCCTCCCTCCAAAACCAGATTGTTTTCTATTCAGTGTTGACTTCACTGACAAAAGGACTTAGAAACAAAGATTTCTGTTCCTCCTTGATATGAAAACATCTCTTGTCTTGAAAGCAGATCCAAGCTTTTATACAATGTCGTTTCCTTAGCAGTTCAATGAATTACTGTGCTGTGTTCAGAGGTGGGGAGGGAGGGAAGCTAAATTAAAAATCATCAGAATGCAGCAGAACTCAGTCTGGGATTATAAAGATTATGTAAAAGCACAGGCCATCCCCCTATGGTAGTTGGTCCAGGGCACGTGTCTCCTCTCAAAAATATGCTGCAATAAAAACAACATTTCAAGATTTAGAGAGATGAGCTTAAAAATCAATGGAGAAACACACTGCTGGTGGATTATTATCACACGCAGGAGCTGTTTTGAAAAGTGTTAAGATATTTTCAGGAAAATCAAAGGCCATCCTGCATTAAATTAAATAAATCAAAAAGTTTATTTTTAAAGATACAAGGAGATACAACCCTGTTATGCCAGACACAGCTATGGATAGTCTGGGTAAGGAGGACATAAGGACAGAAAGACAGAGACAGGTCCTCCCATTAACAGGCACCTTCCAACTCCATGGTCCTGAGCACCATTAGAGACCTACAGAACCTCAGGAATCCCAGAATCCCAGACTGGTTTAAGTAGGAAGGGACCTTAAACCTCATCCTGTTCCAACCCCTGCCATGGGCAGGGACATCTTCCACTATGCCAGGTTGCTCCAAGCCCCGTCCAACCTGGCCTGGGACACTGCCAGGGATGGGGCAGCCACAGCTTCTGTGGGCAAGGGCCTCACCACCCTCAGAGGGAAGAATTTCTTTATCACAACTCATCTAAATCTCTCCTCTTTTAGTTAAAACCATTCCCCTTTTCCCTGCACTGTGATCTGCAGATGATCTGATCACTGATTTACTGCTCCATCACAGTGTCTCTAGCGCTGTCCTCTACCAACACAGAGTCAAACAAGTGACTTGGAGAAATCTCTTATCTCAGGGAGCCTCATGTAACCAATCTCCAAACAACCTTCCAAAAAATGCTTTAAAGCAAAAGTTTGACAATGTATAAAGTACTAGAACGTATTTTCAAGGCTGACACTGGTGTAGCTGTCCAAAATGTTAGGTCACAGCTGGTTTAAAAGGTTACTCTCTGTGTGACTAGTTCAAATGTTAATCACTTCAAAACCAAGCAAATATTCTTATTTCTCTAAGATTGTTTTTGCCACGTGTTAAACACATTCAATTTCAATCTACTTCCTACTGGTCAAGGGTTAATAATGTGAGATAAGCTTCTCTTGTCAAATTCATAAATGTGAAAATTAAAAGGACAGAAAACCAGCTGTTTGATCACTTTAATTTACACAACTTTTCATGAATCAGTGCTACCACGTTTGTGTTGCAACAGCTTAGTAATTATTTCAGTTTAGTTTAAACATATTTAAAACCACAGTCAACAAAATAAAAGGTTTCTACATGCTTACAGCAGTTACATTAAACGAGTATAGAAGGATATTTGCAGATAACAACAGAGAAACTGGGATAAAAAATAAGGGAGAGGAAGGATGGACCACTGGTTTCAGCACTACTTTCAACTGAAAAGAAATAAATTTCCCTGCTTTACCACAGCAACTTATCCCTGCTTTGTACAAGATGTGTGTGGCTCAGCTATCCATCTGGGAAAAAATTAATTTCCATATCATTAGAGGAATACATGAAGCTAAAATATATTGCCATTTATGAGCCACTGCAGTATCACCACGATGGAGTGATAAAAGCAAAGGGGAGCACTGTGCAAGGGGACAGAGAGAAGTAGCTTGAACTGCTGGTGTTAACACCTCTCCAATGGAAACTGCCTCCATCTGTTTCTCAGAACTGAATTTGACTTAAAAGAATAAAATGCACACTTCACAAGTTAACTTTTGTATAGGCAAGTGGGTATTTGCCATGATTTTTATTCCAATTGTAGAAAATTGCTAAGAGGAGTGAAGACAAGGCTTGAATGAAATCCAGTTCTCAGAACAGGAACACTAATAATTTCATTGTAGGAATTGCCTGTAAATTTGGGATTTTGAACATATGGTCTGAAATTATTTCAGATTTTGTGATGGAAAATCCTCAAAATCCGCATAAATGTCACAGAGAAGAAATAAGAATCTAATTGTACCTCCAGTTTGGGCAACCTGCCCTGGAGATGCAGACCGGAGACCCTGGTGTGGTCTGTTCCCAGAGCTCTGAGCAGCTGGATGATCCACAAAAACGGAATGGCCCATCAGGATCCTCTCCTGTGCTCTGGTCAGCCTCGGTCTCTGACCTTCACTGAGCTCCCCAACACTGCCATCAGAATCCTGAAGAGAACACCAAAATCACAGCACATATAAAAACCCAGCGTAAGTCTTCCAAACCCAGGCATTGTTTTCTAATTACATTAACCTTGAAAGCATTTATAAACTTAAGTTTATTCTATTTGCACTGGATAAAGGAAACAAGCCCTGGAGATATCATCTGGGTTTGAAATGAAGATCTACATTTATCAGTACTGGACAGAAAAGAAACACTTGCAGCCAAAGATCATTTATTTTGTTAGTGGCATCTCAACATGATAAGAACCTAAGTTATATTTTTAGCACATGAAGCCTTTGATGGTATAGATTTGGCCATGGTTGACTGCCTGACCTTGAAACATTGGCAGCATCTAAAAGCTATTGACTATCTGCACTGCATGTCAGATAAAAGCTTCAATTTTCAAGTAGGTTTGGAGGGCACTAAAAATAGGGATGGTTCCCTGGATCCTGACTTTCAAAGCTGCAGGTTAAACCCAGCTTGTTTCCATGCAGGAAAACAGGAAGAATACACACACACATGTGCACAGTATCACATTGCTAAGGCAATACAAGGAACATCCAGGAGAATATGGATTCTCCTCTAAAGGAGAAGGCACACCTTGCACACACCTTGCCAGATCCTGGGGGGAGTTTATGAGTGCCTTGTATGGACAAACTGAGTGGTCCATGACTGTGGGAAAGGGAAAAAGCAAATTAGAGCTGCATTTGTAATTGGCAGTGCTGATGAGAAAATGTCACTGCAATTACAGGCAGACTTGGGAGTTAACACTGTAGAAAGCTTTTCACCAAGTCCAGCCACCGGAGCTCATTAGCAAAATAAAGAAAGACAAAGGAACAGCCAAGGAGGTGAGTCAAGTTAGTAATTATTTAGACTAAACTGACCAAGACAGAAGGAAGAAACTGCATATGCATCAGTAGCACCACAAAAAAAGTATGATCTGCAATAAATAAAGGTGCTCACAAACCATGCTGCAGTATTCAAAGTTCATTTCCTTCAAACATTCCTCCAGCTATGTCAGTTAGAATGAACACCCAGTCCAAACTGCTATTTTCCAACATAGAAATAACTCAGATGTGTGACACAAAAATTGTGATGCAGATAATTACATTTTCCTGTGAGTCTGGTTTTTTTTCTGCCAACTGAATAGGAATTTTTGAGGTTTTGTTCCAAGATCAGTATCAACAGCATGTGCAAAGTACATGTAAACACTTGCTGAGCTGTTCTTCATAGCTCCCTAAAACACTCCTGTGGCTGTTAAATGCAGTGTATTTGTACTGTTAAACATTCCACCTGTACTGCTGAAGTGACAGAAAATTCCCTGGTACTCCAAGTGACAGGACAAACCTGGGACATGGGGACAGTCACACACACACACACCTGGAAAACGAGGTCCACAGGATGTACAGTTAGTTTATAACAACACTGAGACTTCAGTGTTTTTAAGGAGTTTTACACAAGAACAAAGCCAACAGAAGTGGGATCACTTCCAGGAGGGAATGAAGTGTATGAAGCTGTTCTACAGCCAACAGGAAGGATAAGCTTGGGATATTTTATCTGCTTTTGAGTAGGAAAGAATCACTTCAAAACTGCTGTACTGGAGAGCAAAGGACTGTAGGTTACCTCCACGTGGTCTATTCCTTCTTGTACAAAAACAGGTGCTTGATTTAATTTGGCTAAAAGAGTCAGGACAGGATCCCTGTGACAGCCTTTATCCAGTCTCCTCACCACCTGCCCTTCACTTGGAGGATCATAATCCTAGAGCAAAGAAACAAAACCAAAAAAAAATCCACATAATGCATGATCCCAAACTGGTTTTTGGTAGGAATTTAAATCATTCTTACTTTAGTTCACAACTAAGCTTTTTTTAACGGTAAGTTTCCACACTGAAAAATTATGTCATGAAAATTCAAGCATTTAAAAATAAGCAAACAGATGACACACAGTTTTTCCTTTTACCACAGACATGCACAGTCTTTATTTGATACAAAAGACTGCAATACTTGAAGAGGAACAAGGTCCTTTAGCCCTCCAAAGATCAGGGATGCAGTTAAATCCTCACACATCCTCGTTGCTAGCAACAATCTGGCTGCAGAGCTGCTCTGACCAGCAAGGAATTACCTTCCCCAGCCAAACAGCCTGGTTTGAGGATGGAGAAATACTGTAAGGAGCTACAATCCAGCTGACAAAGAGAGGGAAGAACATCTCAGCAGGCAAATGTTCTTCTGATGAAGAGAACTTTAATTTAGGTTCATCTGATATCAGAGCTTTGAGCCCAGAGTTTCAGAGAGGAAGTGTGGCTGACAGAGGAGGCACCTGAAGATCTGCCAGTTCAGGGCACAGTCTCACAACTGTGGTGGTTGTTTTGGGGAGAGTTCTGTGCAGAGCCAGGAGTTGGACTTGATCATTCTTGTGGGTGCCTTCCAAGTCAGGATGTTCTCTGATTCTATGACCAGAATGAAATCATGGATACAGGAAGCTATGGAGAGGTGAAGGGCGCCCATGAATGTGCAGAAATGTGTAGGAAGGACAGGCCAGGAGAAGAGGGCTCCTGCTCCAGAACATTAGACTTGCCTTGTGGAGCTTGGAAGGGACCTCTGGAGGTTGTCTAGCCCAACCCAGCTGCTCGAGGCAGCCCTTCTTCCAATATTTGGCCACTCCACAGTAAAAACATCATTTATGTTTAAACCAAATTTCCTGAATTTCAACCTGTGTCCACTCCCTTTTGTCTTTCACTGGCTCTGTCCTCCTTACTTCTTCCCACCACATATTTATACATTGGTAAGATCCCCCCAGAGCTTTCTCTTCTCCATATTCTCTCCTATAATTTATGTCATAGCTACATCTTACCAAGAGGCTTTACCCAAAGTCAGAGAGAGAAAGTCCAGGCCTTTGAGGAGTACCAAAAGAGAAAGGGAATGGAGAATACCTTGACTTGGGAGGCTTCCAGAACCATGGACTACAGCAGACACTGGATAAGAAACTATACTGATGTTTTAAGCAGCTTTAACTAACTCCAGCCTCAGCTAACCTACTTTAATCATTTAATCACACAAGCAATTAAAAGATGGCTCAAAGCTGCAACAGCTCAGAGCATAGCAATGTTCCATTCTGTTTAAGGTGCCTTAAAACTAGAAACAATAAAGAAATGTAAGTGCCTAATAGCTATCTCTCACCTACAGAAGTATATAAATCATCCAACTTTTTAAAAATATAAATTAATTTGTATAATGTGGTCTCTTTTCCTTAGGTGTTCTGAAATTCTAACGCTCTTTGTGAGTGTGCAGTTTAAAAGTGTGAATTAAAAAAGTTAGTGAGTGAAAATGTTTAAAACACATCCAGTTCAGCAGGATGCCCAAGGTGGAATCCACATTCTCCCTGTTTTTTTATGAAACAGTTCCTTACCATCTCATTGGCATCTCGGAGAGTACTGGATAAGCTCTCAGTGAGGTTTGGAAGAGACAATCCTCCTTCTGCTAAGGCTGAAAAATATTTTATGTTACAACTACTAAAAAACACGCAAGTTACATGACACAAAACCCAAGCCACATTCTTTAATAAGTACAACACTGTGCTTTAGTAAATTTGGAAGTTTCTACAGCCGGATGTCTATTATAAAGACATATTTTCATATTTCTTTTCATATTTCTTACACTTTGCTTTCAATAACAACTTAGTACCACATGGTACTTAAGCAAGACAAGTCCCAATTATTTTCCAAGTTGATCTCATGACAAAAGAGCAGATTGAATCTTTTCTCTTTAACAAACAGCAGCGTTTTGTTCAGCAACAGGAAAAAGAACAACGAGGTCTTGTCAATCTTTATGAACTGGAAGTTAATGCTCGCAGTTTTATCAGAAAATGTATGAAATGTAACTTTAGGAGACTGGAAGAGTTTATAAGGATAAAAAATTAATTCAAAGTCTGATTTCCACAGTTGGTTACCTCCTGCAGGCAGTGGCTGTCCACAGGTGAAGAGCACCTCCCCTTCTGAGAGGGGTCTGTCTGTAGTCTCAGTCTCCGTGGGGGTGAGGCTGCTCTCCTGCGTGGACACCCCGGAGCTGACCGTGGGCACAGGTGATGGCACCTGGAGACTGCAGGGAAGGGGCTCAAAGGGCCTCGCTGGCAGCTGCTGAGATGGTAAAACCAAGGCCTCTGGTTCCTCATCATTGGCCACTGACATCTCCCTGCAAGGTCAGAACATCCACTGTGAATACACCAAGACACACTCAACTGTACAGATCAACATCTTAATTCAGTTGTGAAAAGAAACTAATTCTGAAGTATTTTTCCCAGTGCAAAAGCACAGCATTTTACAGAACAGTTCAAGAGTTAACATGGTTAAACAATGTTATTTGTGAGTTTCTGGTTATAACTAAAAATTACCATGTGTATTCCCAAGGAGGTAATACAAAAATTAAAATGCTGATAACACAATATTTCATTGCCACTGCATGTATTACTGGCAGGTGTGGAGGTACAAGTTCACTAAGCACAGTGTTCAGCAGGGCAATGAACAAGGGCTGATAAACCCTGAGAAAGGCCCCAGTTTCATATTTTTCTCTGAAATGCACTTCAAGCAATGAAAAAAATGGAAAAACCAATCCTGGCTTATCTCAAATGCCTCCTGATATATACATCAAGCACTTCTTTCTACTGACTTTTTGAGCATATATGTAGAAAGAATATACGTATTTCAGTTTTTAAGAAATGACAAAACCCTGCAGCCTGTTGAACTCACACAGCCCCGGGATGGAATGGTTCTTCACTCAAAGGACTGGGTTTCTCTTCTTCCAGAGGAAGTTCTGCACCATCCCACGGGTTTGGAGGCTTTGGACTTTCCCTTTTTTCACCTTGGGAGCCCCATTCTGAGGCAGGAGGGCTCGGTGTGGCTGCTGTGGGAGGTGTGGTGACAGGGGTGACCACAGGGGTGACAACACGGCCCGTGGCAGCTGCGATCTCCACTCCTGCACGTGGGAAGCCAAATTTCAGATCAGAAAGGAAAGCAGGAAGTAAATCTCAGACAGAGAGAGTCAGTTCTACCAAGCACTTGCAGTTTTTGTGATACCTTTTGATAGTTATAAAGAGTAGATTAAGAATTGCTTCTTTTAAGTATAGTGTTGGCACCTGAAGAAGTTAGAATAAAACCTCAATTTCTTCCTCAAGGGAGACTGCTCTGCATTTTAAAAACTAAGCTGCTTTACTTGAAGAGTGTACATTTGATTTAATTAACATTAGAAGCACAGGAAGGAGCAAAAAGCTATTTTTCTGATGTGAGAAGTTGTGGAGGGGTTGGGAGTGGTGGAAATCACACAGACCATAGAAATGTGCATTAATTTTGAAAATAGAACTGTTACCAAATAAAAGATGTTTGCTTTCTATATAAATCAGCCCATAAATTTTTGTAGAACATGAGTTTCCACTTGAATTATAGCCTCGAGAATATTTATCTTGAGAGATAACATTTCTTTGAAGAAGAAAATTAAAGGCAGTAGATTAAAGCATATTTGCTACTTCTAAACTTCAATTATTATTTTCAATACCTGTTTCTTTAATTTTTTCATGTTCACGAACATCCCCACTCATTTCTGTAGGAGATGGAGATGAATCTGGAGTTTTGACCTGAGGCAATTCTTTTTCTAAAGGTGGTGTTGGTGGTGGTGTGGCCTGGGGTGTTGGCAGTGGAGTAGGCACAGGAGCTTCCTGAGGGGAGGAAAAATCATAACCACAGTTACTATCTCAGTGCAAAATTCCTGCCTTCCCAGTATCCCCAGAGAGAGCTGAGGAAGAGAGGGATAGGCAGCTTATCACAGAACAGGGACACTTGCTGCTTCGTGGATCTAACTCCTCTAGGAAGCTGCACCAGCATAAAATAAATGAAAACCAGTGAATTAGGCATTAAAATAATTAAACTGGGAAATCATTATGCATAGAACAGAACAGACTATTTCAGTTGGAAGGGACCTACAATCATCATCCAGTCCAACTGCCTGACCAGTTCAGGGCTGACCAAAAGCTGAAATTTGTTGTTAAGGGCATTGCCCAGATGCCTCTGAAACACTGACAGGTTTAGGATACCAACCACCTCTCCAGGAAGCCTAATCCCAGGTTTAACCACCCTTTTGGTAGAGAAGTGCTTCCTAATGTCCAGTCTAAATATGAATTCCATTATTATATGAATTTTAATAAAGCATTTGAGACAATGTTAAGCAAGAAAATATTTCATGACATGGATAAAATTGAGTCAGTATGGCGATTTCACGGTAAGAAAAATCAGCTTTAACCTTCATTACAAACAAAGCAATAACCAAGACAGCAAAGCACTAAAAGAAGCACAAACAGAATTGTGATGTTCCTTAAAAAGATGACAGCAATGAACACAAATCTGACAAGCAAGTATGATGGCTGTCTTTTGGACTGCTATGGAGGAATATGATGGACCTTTGCAGACTTTTTCCAGCCTTGTTCTCTGACATTTCATAAAGAAAACAAGGCAGTGAGGCTATAGGAAGACTTCCAGGCTAGTTTCTGAAGATTATGTCCTCAGGCTTATGATTTTTAATAAAATTTCTCATGGAAAGTGGAACCTGCCAACACATTTGGCAGCTCACACCCAACCGTGCGACATCATGAACACCAAAGAACTCAGTTCTAGATAGGAAAATTCACAGTGGGAAGGGAGAAATCAAGAATGCCTAAACTCCATATTCAAGAACTTCTGCTGTAGGCTGAGCACAAATGGAAAAAGAAGAATTAAAAAGACTTTGCTAGCTATCCTTTAACTTGTGCTATCATGCTACAAATGTGGAAAGACTTTAAAAAAACCCATAATTAGCTGCCTGGGATTCCAATAAAGGCAGGAGAGAATCACTACTACACACAAAGCACGGAGGAAACCCCATCTTGCAGACCACATTATCATTAAAAATGTCTATTAGCATTTTAATGTTACCTGTGCTTGAAGCCAATCTAAACTGGAAAACATCAAAGTGCTGCCCAACAGCAAGAGTCAAAAAATGGTCCACATATGGATGATTGCTTTACTTAGGCTAATCAAACAAAGGCCAAAGAGGACAAAACTCATCTCTTGCAGTGCACAAATGTATATAGCAAGGAAAACCCAACCATTTCAGCCAAAAAATATTTCAGTTTAAGCTGGTAGAGAAACCAAAGGGCCATCAGTAAATGTGGAATGAACAACAAAAGAGGTTTCTGAGTTATCAGAAGGACAAGCTGAGAGGAACATCAGGCCCTCCTCAATCTGTAATGGAGGGGAAGAGATGCAGGATGGCTGAGGTTAAGCCCTCAGCAGTGAAACCTTTACTTTTGCCTATAGAATCACCTGTTTGTCCCTTGCAGTAGGCAGGAGGAGGTGTTTCAGTCTAACTGCACTGCAGCAGAACAGAACAAGTGATCCCACTTTGTACAAAGCCCTCCATAGTTGGATTTCTGAGCACAGCAATTTCCACAAGCATCCCAAAGACATTACACAACACCAGATTGCAGCACAGTCATGTTGTTATCAAAGTAAGAGCCAGCTGTCATTTGATTATCAAAGGGAACACAGGAAATTATCCTGTATTACAGGAAGCTCTACTAAGCAATTAAGCATTTATTCAAAACTACTGAACTCAAAACTCAGAAAGAATTAATAGCCATTTTAACAGATATTAAAGAATGGCTGCAAGCCCGTAAGACCAAAAATAATATTGCTCTCAGCTTCCATTTCTTCTCAGATGAGGAAATTAATTTCTTCATATCTCATTTGTTTGCAAGAAAGCAGCATGACTATTTTTGGTTGAAAACAACACAAGCTATCTTTCAATAACACGAAATGAAGTACCAAGTCCCTCAGAACTTCAGCAGGAAAGCTTAAATAAAAGAGACTCTTACCATCACTGTGGTCGTGCTGGGAAGAACACTTCGATCAGGAACTGTTCTCTGAGCCTGATTGTCACCCAGCATGGTTGCAATGGTTTCACTGAGAGCTTCATGTACAAAATGATTTATCATTTCTGAGTCCACAGGGACACCAGCATTGACAAAGAGCTGAAATCCTCCACCACCTGCGACTTCAACTGAAAATGAAGGAACATGAAGCACACAGCCAGGTCTCACTTCCTAAAATCCATGCATTATACTGCAGCCATTCACTTTCTATAAACTTTCAAGCATTCCTTTGCAAAAAGTGATTTTTTTTTTAACCTTCCAGATAAGCAACAGTAGAGAAACAAATCAGGAGCATAAAAGAAGAAGGCAACAGCAAAGGGCAGTGACATCACAGGAGAAATGCTTTTCTCTCCATTCTCACACATTCATAAGGGAAGTAATTTTTGACGTATCTATTAACAAAAGAAAGGCAAACAAACATTACAGGCTCAGCAAAATGCCAAATGTGATTTAGATGGCCAATAACAGATGGTGATTTGTACAGTGCTGTTATTCTAAGCCTTATTTTTCTTTTTTTTTAGATAATTTATTTCAATGGCCTTGTAACACTTGCTCTGTCTCAACATAAATTCAGGTGTGCACTGCTGCTTTTTACAGTTTCACTGGTTCAGCATTATCCACCCTTAGGCTCAGGCAACAGCCACCTCCACAGCTTGTTAAAATTAGCCAAAAATTGAGATAATCCACCTGCTGAGAACAATAATTCCTACTCACCAATGTCAGGGGTTACAACCTCATTGTCTTCACTCTCTGAGCTGCTAATGCTGGGCACTGTTTCTTTCTGAGCTGGGCACATCTCACTGATAATTTTTGCCATTATTTCTTGTTCCACCCTGGCAGAATAAAACCCATTTTTAGTATCAGCAAACACCAAGACACCTAAAAGCACACAAAAGAGCATTCTTGACATAAAATGCAAGGCTGCTCAAAGGAAAACGGGTAAGGGAATGGAGGCAAGAAAAAAGGGAAGGATAATTAGGGAATCATTCTTTCTTTCATATATATTCTTCGTCGCTTTGATAAATTGCAACTCACCAATTTATCAACCTGTTTTCTATAGTTTCTCGCCTCTGAATCAGTTCATCCAAAATATCAGCAGGCTGCTGAGGAGCAGAAGCCACTGGAGGAAACAAAGGACCATTGTATTGTGGCGAGGCAACTTTAAACTGGCCATTAAGCTCCAGAAGAGGCTCAAAGAATTCTGGAATTTCATCCCTCTCCTCTTCCTGATCCTAATAAATAAGTAGTAAATTAAGTTATGGTACATTTCTGGAAGGCAATGTCATTGAGGTAGCTGTCAGATTTTTTTCTTGGAGAAACATTTGTGGATGTATGACAGCACACAAACCACATTCTCCCTCCTTAGTGTGTTGCAGTTAATTGATACAACTCTAAGCTTAGCAAATCATAAATCTGTAGAGGTATAAAGCCATAGGAACTGCTCAGCAAAACATGATTTGGCTCATATTTCCTGCCTGTGCTGCACAGGGCAGGGAGCCAGTGGCAATGCTAATACTTGAAAAATTTGCTTGCAACCTATGTCAGGTTTCTTTAATGTCACACCAGAAATGTTCCTCCTCTAAACAAAAACCTTTAGGAAACATTCTACAGTTACTTGTTGGGTGAGGGGGTTTTTTTGTTTGTTTGGGTTGGGTTTTGGTGTTTTGGTTGGTTTTCTTAAAATAAATCAAACTCGTTCTTTAAAGTCTCCCTTCTGAAAAGACAAATTCACAAAAGTTAACAAGCATGTAGTCAATCAAAACTAATAAAGTTGCCAGCGCTGAAACCTAGACATTAATAGTTTACACATATGTCACACGTGTGTTTACACTTCCATTAACTTCAGCTGCTGAAAGTGAGAAGGTATTTCTAGGCAATAATTCACACAATCCTCACAGACACCTTGATTTTAATGTTAAAGTGCTATTTCGAAAAAGTTAGAGAAGTGACTTGGTGTGTTAAAATATTTGGGTTTTCCCAAAGATGCCTCCCTCCTTTTCCCCTGGAGCACAAACACAGCACCAAGTCCCAAAAAGCAGCCACTAACCCATCATATTTTAACATCTCCTGATGAATGAGAACCTACAACCTCCACTTCTAATATTAAAAACAAATGTCTCTAATAGTAATATGATTCTCTAAGAAGAAAATTTGGCATGCCAGAAAGAGATGAAGAGCTGAGCCCCGAACTACCAGTGAGAAATATGTGATGGTGCATAAAAGCTCACTGTAAATCCATATTTACTAAGATCAATCTCCAACACAGTAAAAGGAGAAAAAAAGTCTTCTTTTCCCTTATATAAATTAAACTTAATTTTAACCCATAAAATAAGAAGACCCCATGCTATATATTATCTATGAAAAAAAAAAGCACAAATCACTGAAAAAAGAAAGAACAGAGAAGGGGAAAAAAGATTGTAACATTTTCCTGTCTCCTTCTCTACCCCAGCATTAACACTTCTCCTACCTTCACACATTTTAAAACTGCAAAGTCAGAGAGGTCCCTGATGGGTATTACACAAAGAACTATTGGGTCTTTCTGGATCTTTAAATAGTGATAATCTTCAAAGAAGGGAGAAGACCAGAATATGTATCTTTGGGTGACAAACAAAGATTTTGAAACCATTCTAGGCATACAAATGAACAGTGAAGTTAAACTCAGAAGGGTCTGGGTGCCTTGCACGCTGATCAGCAGTTCATGCTGTTGGGATATGTGCATTCAGAACAATAATTCATTCTGACAGCAAATGTAAAGATGTCTTTGTCCAGCATTTCATTATGCATTTTCTTCTGCCTGCATTACTCCATAAATTTTCTTTGATGTTGCCTATTTAATACCTCTGAAAGTATGCAAAATGCAAACATCTGGATTAAATAAAGCAAGTACATACAATACATCTTACATATATTTAGTAACTCTGACAAACTTTTGCAGTTCTACTGCATTTCTAAAATATTTTATATTTTATAGCGCACAAATCCATAATAATGCACAAAATTATATTCATTTGGGGGTGATATATTATCTCTGCTGAAATAAAAAAATAATGTAATAGTCACTATTTAATTATACAGATTGAACTTGAACATATATCAACTTGTAGACCAGTCTTGAATAATCTGCACTCAATTCTGCATTTTGCTTCCCTGGAGACTGTTGAAAATACCTATCACAACCCCCAATCAAAATATGGCATAAATTAGAAAGTCTTTCAGATATGATTGGAATATTAATCACTGTACTTTATTATAAAGTATCAAGCCAAAATTCTAGTTCCCAAATTACATTCAGATAATTAAAAAAAAAAGTTTGAAATGATTAGATGGTATAGATTAGTTTTATTCCATTACCAAACATGTACATGCAGAGTCCTTTATTAAAGGCTCCTGAAACTTAAGCCATGGATTTCTTCTTGATGGATTTCTAAGGCAATTCTCAGGAGCAAGGTCAGGCTGCATTGCAGGTGTCACCTGTGAGCTTTTGTCTGAAGAGGGAAGTGTAAAAATATCAATGTCCTGACCAAGAGCATCAATGGGAATTGAGGGTTGAGGAAAATACATTTACTCTGAGCTCTGCAGGATCCATATTTTGTTGTGGCATTCAAATTGGAAGCAAAAAATCTGAGAAAAAAGCCCCTACCTTGCAACTAGGGAATGTTCAGAGAGAGCAAAAAAGTGCATTTAATCTTAAATCCCAGGAAGTTTGCTAAAAGGAACTGCAGGATGTGGCTGCTTGTAAGAATCTGAGAGTCAGTTGTGGGTTTATGTGAGCTGAGCAAGTTTCTCACTCTGAAATAATCACAGAATGGTTTGGGTGGGAAAGGACCTCAAAGACCATTTTGTTCCAAACCCCTGCCATGGGCAGGGACACTTCCACCAGCCCTTTCCAACCTGGCCTGGAACACTTCCAGGGAAAAAAACCGAAAACCAGGAAAAGGGTAACAAAACTAAACAAAAAAAGAGAAAGCTACCTCACACAAACACTTACCCTACTCCGTTCTAACAGAATTAAGCTTTCATAAGAAAAGGGGAGTGGGGGGAAGACAACAAAAGCTGGTTTTTTGTATAGCATTTTATGTACATACTTTCATGAATCTGAAGACTCTTTTATGACAATAACTTTGCTTTCTTTTGATGTCTTAAATACCCCTGCCACTCCAGAGACTGATTTTATGCTTCCCCATTGTGTTTGCCTTGCACATTTTTAAGAACATTGTCTGTGTGGTCACAGGCCAAACATATGTTTCACTTGGAACATTTTTCGTATTGTGGTTAAAATATATCCCATTGCCAAAACTAAAAGATAAAAGCAATCCAGGGAAAAAAAATGAAAAAAGAAAAGATTAATAACTATTATTCACATAATAAAAATTTAACATTGCAGCATTTTTCGATAGTTCCTAAAATGATTTCTTGAAAGCTTTTTTCTTGTGCTAACATCAGGACAATGTCCACAGAGATTTAACTCCTCCCCTCCAGAAACATAAGGTAATTTTGAAACTATAAATGAATAAAGCATTTGCACACTTTTGATAGACAAACCACCAAATTAGGGCTGTTTTAACTAACTGATAATGTTAAATAATAAACTCATTTAAAAAATAAATCTGCCTGTAAGGTCTAGGGTTAATATTTGATGTACACTCTTATCCTGAGATCAGGAACACAAAGAAGAGGTAAAAAATATAAATTTTTGGGTAAATTTTGATTACAGACAGTAAGTTTTGCTCAGTAAAGTGACATACAGGCTGGTTCACCAACTCTGAGTGTTTCTCAGGATCCCCCAGACAAGAGGTCAGCTAACCAAAGAAAGGATTTTCTACCTGAAAAAATTAAACTATGAAAGAGTATCTCAAATAAACCTGTGTTACCATAAACCAGCATTGTCAAGAATCTCATCTTAAGCTCTAATTCTAACCCTGCCCTCTGGCAGTGGGAAGCCACTCCCCCTTGTTCTGTCCCTTCAGGCCCTTGTCCAAAGTCCTTCTCCAGCTCTCCTGGAGCCCCTTTAGGCACTGGAAGGTGCTCCAAGGTCTCCCCAGAACCTTCTCTTCTCCAGGATGAACAACCCCAGCTCTTTTAGCCTGTCACTATATTCATTACATGCAGAGTTTTAAATTGTAAAGTCTAAGTGCTATAATCACTGATGATTTTAGAGAACTACTTGTATTTCTAGTGGCTGCTAACATATCCAAATAAAAGCTAATTTTAGCTTTTTACTCTAATTTTTCAAAAGCTTCTCTACTCACCAACACAGTAATTTCTAATATCTTCCATAGCACTGTAAACAGGTCACTATTGCTCACAAAGTGTACTTTTAAAGCTGCTAGGAAAGCAAAATACTTTCTTTCCACTGTATTTCCAGTTTTGACAGAATAACATAAAACATATATAAAAATGACTAAAAGGAAAGGACACCTTTGCAATGGGATTACCTGCATGACATCAGTAACATCAATGAAGTTAGTGCCTGGAAACTTTGTGTCTTCCTCTTCACTGTGTATTTCTTCTGGAGTCTTACAAAGACAGATTGCAATTGTTAGGTATTTCATCTCGGGGGTGTGGAAATGCATTAGCAGAAAACCTTCATGACAAGAATGCAATTAAATCACACCTTCCACTACCCCAGGTTGCTCCAAGCCCTGTCCAAGCTGGCCTGGAACACTCCCAGGGATGGGGCAGCCACAGCTTCTGTGGGCAGCGTGGGCCAGGGCCTCACTACCCTCACAGTCAAAAATTTCTTCCTAATATCCAATCTAAACCTACTCTCTGTCAGTTTGAAACCATTCCCCCCTGTCCTTACTCTTGTAAATAGTCTCTATCTTTCTTGTAGGGTCCCTTCAGGTACTGGAAGGCTGCAATGAGGTCATCCCAAAGCCTTCTCTTCTCCAGGCTGAACAATCCCAATTCTCTCAGCCTTTCCTCATAGAAGAGGTGCTCCATTTCTCTAATAGACTTGCTGGGGTGGAGTAACAGAATTTTAAATACAAATCACTATTTCAGTCCACAATCTCTGTCTGATTCAGTGAATAACTGGATCACAGGACTCTGGAGGACCTAACTCCTGAAGTCAGGAAAACAGAATGTACAATAACCACACAAAAATAATCAGTGCCTCACCAAGCCTTCACACACTCTGTCCTTATCATTCAGCACACAGCAGTTACCCTCAGAGCTGCACAAAAACCTTCCTTGCTGCTTAGATCACGATTAAAAACACTTCTGAAAAGTTGTATGGAAAGAGAACAGAGTGGCCACTCCAACACCACTCAGCCCCAATCCCGGAGCACTGCGCTGACCCAAGGGCTCAGTGCCCACACCACTGACACCCAGAACACCCAAGCAGCAGAGGGAGGGATGAGGAACATCCTCAGAACACTGAGGCCAGTGAAAACAAGACAGGCATGGGCCAACAGGGATTATAATTCTTTACAGGACACAGGAACACTGTTTTTCTCAGAGTTTTACTATGGCGATAATTTAATCTTGGCAGAACAGCGTCTTTGTACAATTTTTCATTTTCTTAAACAAATACCTTATACTATAAATTCTTTAGAATAATTACTCCATTTTTCCTAGAACTGTCTCATTTCTCTAACTAAAAAAAAGACAATGAGAACATTGCAGCAATTTAACATGTTTTCTTTTGAACAAGTATGAATTCCCAGACAATCAGTACCTGTATTACAGCATCGACAGGAGGGAGCAGAGGCTCAGAGCCTGGAAGAATGTGATTTACACTCCCACTGGCACTTGAAACACTGTCAATATCAACACTGGGTAACACCTAGGGCAGGAAAAAAAACCATCAGTATAAAAATCTGTGTATTAGCTTGGCTATTATTATTGAACTTTTGAGATTTTTTTTCTTCCACTTGCTTCTGAGCCACTAAATTCAGTGCTCGCCTTTTCTCATGCCTGTATCTGGTATCAGCTTGGTTCTGAAAATCAAAACACTGTAATGTCAAAAACTAACACCAGACATAGTCACCTCTTCTCTTGCAGCACCTGATTTCTCCTGTTCTCTAATTCCCTGGCACTTTGCCTTGCATGGAACAGAAGGTGAGTGTACCTGTAATAATTACCTATAATATAATTAGAGCAGAAGTGTGTTTGACTTGCAATTAGTTTAGAAGATTACAATATAGTTTGTAATTAAGGCATGTCCATTACTTCATCAAAATGCATTGTATTTCTGCTAAGAACAAAGATTTCAATGCTTGCTTAATTCCTAGAATTAAGAAAAGAAGAATCACCCTAAATATTTAAGAACTGGGTGAAATAACAGCAAAATGCAGGTGGGTGGAATAAAGTGACACAGCAAGGGAGCAATGCACAGCACTCTCTACCTGTGTTTAACTCTGAGTTCCATGAATCATTTGTGTCTGAAAGGTGTGTGGGGGAGTGTGTGCAGTCTCAACAATTTGAATCCAAAATAATGAACATGTAAGAAACATTCACCTCCCTGACAACTGACTCATGCAAAAAAATTAAAACAACAAACCCCAGCCCACGAGGTAAGGACTGCAAGGGTTGATTAATCAGGAGTGAAATCCTTGCGTTGACAATCATACTTGAAACAGAAATCTTAAAGGCCAAAGCAATCATCCAAGAAAACTGACATTTATACTTATACTTCTTTTATTCCAAGTTTGTTCTGGCTCAAAAATCTCATTAAAAAAAAACCCGAAAATGTGACATAGATCTACTTTACAAATGCCTTGCATAGGTGACTTAGGGAAGAAATAGTTTTCTATTCTGGTCAAATAATAAAGGTAATTGTTAAAATATGAATAAATATACTACTATAGCATGAGAACTGCTTGGTGCCTCCATTCTATATTTTTCTGATTCTCACTGAAAACCATCTACTGATGTTAAAGCGTGTTACTGATGGATCAGACTGCCTGTAGTTAGCAATCATTAAAATAAACAAACAAATCATCATCACTCTTGACATGTACCTGCACAGAGAGCTGAGGTGGGTCCTTTTTCTCTGATCTCATCTCTATTACAGCTATGTTTGGTTTTTTTACCTCAACTGGAGGCTTTGGTGGCACTGGAGGAAGGGAGGTTGTAACTGTGATGGGGTGTGGTTTATCTATGACTACTCCAGCAGGCTGCAGTAATGTGCTGCTGCTTTGGGTTTGACCTAAAGACAGTTGAAAAACAATTAAAAATTCATATATACATCCCCAAAGCCAGTAAATTTATAAATTAATTAAAATTATATTCTGTGCGTTTCGAGATTCTGTGTGCAATTACAGACCAATTAAAAAGCCCCCTATTAACATTAGCTAAACTATGGTAATTCACCGGCTAATTTTAAGGCTTTCCCAGCAGAAATTGTAAACTCAACACTACCTTTTTTTTCAATTATTCACTTTTCTTGACTCTGGTGACACCTACTGCTGAAAACAAGAATTGTGTTTGCCATTTAAAAACTACAGACCACGCTTCCCCCCACCTCACATTCCCTTAATCATACCCAAAGTACTATTACACTTAGTACAACAACCCACAGATTTTTGTCTGAGACAGCCTTTTAAAAAAGTAATTACCTTATTTCAATGCCTATTATAATACTAACCCTTCTCAAAACAAGCCCTGTATAAAGGTTCTATTGAAGGTCCAAAAATCCTGAAGTCATGACAAGAAATTCACTGTGCTTGGCACGGTCCTACTGAAATTGCTGGGCTGAAGTCATTGTGAATGTGGAATCCAAGGGTGAGTGATTCAGTTCCTGCTTACGTGGATACCAAACTGAGAGCAGGAACATGAACCCTAAAACCAACGTGTACCAAAAAACAGACAGCTAAGCAAGTAACTGCTCTGTCAGGGTGCCACCAGACATCCAGCATGAAGGATGAGGAGAACCAGAACATTTTCAACTGATCCCTCAGATTTCCTATGAGAAGGGCAGGTGCAAATCTCAGGGAATGGCTTGGGTTGGAAGGGACCTTAGAGGTCATCTAATTCCAACCCCAAATCACGGATGTAAGAAGAGAAAAGTTGTATTTCCATGAAATAGCAGCAATCAACCTGCACACAATCTTCTCCAGGTAATTTGCTCCTACCTAGTGGAATAGCCATGGGAATGAGGTGCCCTTCCAGGGGACCAGAGGCAGCAGGGACGTCTCGGCTGGGACTGAAGAGGTACCGGTTCTGCTGGGCAAGGGCATACACAGGGTGCTTCTTCCTGGGGCTGCTGATGACCTTCTGTGTGTGAGAGGAGGTCTGGGTTCTTGCTGACTTCACCTTTGTACCTGAAACAAGAGCAGATGAACTGCAGGTCATAATGCATGTACAAACCCAGGGACATCACACACCGTACTGATCCAAGCCCTCCTGCTGAATCCACTGCAAATTTTTGCTGTGGGATAGAGGGAGTGAGAGATGGAGTCCCAAAGGGCAGAACTCAAAAGTGCTATAGGTAGGTGATAGATAGATAGATGTCTCAATATTTGCAGCAATGAAGGAGTTAAAATTGCAATTTTTAAGTTGAATCTAGCAGAGAAGGACACAGAAACATGAAAAGGACCAAAGGACGGTAGTAGGTTGGAATGAAATGTGTGATTTAGCAGCTAAGAAGAAATCCATACTTTAGGTTTGAAATGCAGCCACAAAACTGACAGGTACTCAGAGGAACAGGTCTAATCTGTAAATTCCTGGTTTAACAACTCAGTGCTACTGGAAAATCAAGCTGTAGCTAAAACCCAGAAGTCTTGACTACCTTCATCAAGGAAGCACTGATTTTTTTTGTTCAGTGTTTCAAGTGTTTTGTAAATAGCCAGCCAGAAGTAATTTATATGTAAAAATGTCTTGAGCATTGAGCAGAGGAGGGCATTTATTGCAATGTGCATTTCTCACCCTGCAGTCATGCAAGGTCTTATTCAACTTACAGCAAACAATGGATATTATTAAGGAAATTATTAACTTTAATCTAAATGGACACATTCTGCTTG
>VXBT01003035.1:279649-297219 GCA_013400235.1 Oriolus oriolus
CCAAAAGATGTCAACAACTGTCAATCAGGCAGAAGTGCTTCTACTGTTATTCTGTAGGTGTTAGGATAATGAATCTGGAAAGAAACACACTGGTAACCAACTCCATACCTTTATTACAGCCAAAAAAATGTCATCTTACTCCTCTGTTGTTTCTAATAATCACCTCCCTGTACTTGCAGCCAGTTAACACGTGGCAACAAGCACTTTTAAGCTCTGTTCACGTTTAACAGCCTCCTAATTAAATGAAGAATGAAAGTCAATGATTATAAAATATAGGGATAATAAAGATTGATAATGTGACTTTTGTTAGATGCAGACAAGCAGGTAAGGCAGTTCACTTACAAAGTGGGATTTTTGTACAGACAAATTATGGGTTGTAAGCCTGGAAACAAGAACAAGTCATAACTCCTCAGTGAGAAAATACAAGTCAGAGAGAAGCATCTCTAGAAAAGGGTTTGTGGTCATGCTGGATAAGGAATGAAATGAGAAAACACAATGCCCTGGTCAACAGGATAAATGTAGCCCCCAGATGGCTCAGCAGGATGTCTGAGATGGAGCAGGAGAAGACTTCCATGGATGATAACACTGCATTCAGGACTAATTCTGTATCTCTGCAAATATTAAAACAGATTGGACATTCAAAGCCATTCTTCATTTTTTAAGGAAAAAAATCACCAGGAAACTGAAGTAGCTGTAAACTGAAGCCAAAACCTCACTAGAAATCAGGTAATAAATCTGAAGTGTCCTATCTGCTTTTGAAGCACAAGGTATTTTGCCATGGCAAGAAGCAGGATTTCTGCTGTCTTTAAATGACGAGCTTGTGCCTTTCTGCAAAGCACAGGTTAGCTGAAAAAACTGTTCTGCAGTCAGACAAATTACTGGACTCTGCAACGTAAATAGATACAGTTCAGAGGCTTGTGATTTAGAAGAGGTCATACTACATGATCTAACAGTCCCCCTTGGCCTTGAACTTTTGAGTAAAAGCAGAAATTGGCAGCGTATCTGTAATGCTGCCAACTTGTAAAAACAAGGTTCTCACAGTGAGAATGATTAAGTACTGTATACACACAGCACCTCATTTTAATTGCCTTCAACTTTTCATTTTTCCCTGAAAAGTTTATTTGCACTGGGCAGAAACTAGACATTTAATTAAACTTAGCTTTTTAAAAAAATCAGTGTTTTACATGTATTTATCAGTTCACATTATGCAAGAAAACAACTCCAGCTTTTTTTTTTAGAAATGATCTCTTACTCATAAAAGTGTTAGTTGAATTTTTTTCCTAACTTCCCATAAGAAACCAAGCATTAGTCACCATAGTTTATTTGCAAAGAAAATGGTTGAGAGTTATAAAATGACTGAAAAGAGACTCTCCAGATGGCCATTTCAGTCTTAAATAAACATCCTTATTCTAACACTAATTTAAAACAAGCTTGGTGGACTGCTCTAACAAAATAGAGTCATTTAACAAGTCTGGATTTTTCGGCCAATCAAACTCGAGTCCAAAGACTTCCAAAAATTTTGAAGCCTTTATCACTTGGTACATCAAGGCCGGGAAGGGAATCTGTGGGTGCAGATCCACGAAGGGAAGAACCAACCATACCTAATGGGAAAGGGATTTGTTTATTTCCTTCTTTTTTCTAAGAACCTGTTTCTTTGAAGTGCTCGTTCAACCTTGCTGCATTTTACTTACACTCCTACTATAGAGGACTACAGATCTGTTCCTAATTTTATTATTTATACTTTCCTCTGCCATAACAGCACCTTCCACAACTGCAGCCCCCAAAACCATTGAGCTGTTTTGTCTTCATGAGACCCACGTGAAACACCACGGATTATTTTTCCATTTTATTGGCAAGATGTAGGAAAGCACAAAAATGAAGCAGTTTGACCAACAGTCTTACCAAGAGTCAAAGATAAATAATGCCAGGATCAAACAAACCTCAGTCACAGTTAAAATCAGAAAGCTTGGGAATAGGACACACTCACCGGAGTGCTGTTCCTTCACACAATGTGCAGAAAATTCCATTCTTCCTTCAGATAAGAACACAAAGGGGGTGCCTTATTTTATTTACTGACAGGATAGAGACAAAACCATAACTTCCCATAACTGCAGCCTAATGGTCAATAGAGAAACGAATTTTCTGGTGGCTTTACTGTTGCAAACACACATTTTGCTGTGCTGCTGCAGCATGACTTAATGGCTTGGAAGGGAATCACTCTGGGAGAAGGCTATCCAGAGTTCACTCTGTTTTCCAGCAAAGAGCTTTTAAGCTGTTTGTCACACGCAGGAGTTCTGGAAGATTGAAGGCAGCACTGATCCAGTGCAGTTTTCCCTTTCATTTCTATTTTCCTCCAAGAGAAAAAAGCTGAAGCACAGGAGCAGCTCATTACAACTGCGGAGAACCTGCACCTTCCCATTTCACTGACACCACTGAATTCAACTGGCAGTATCAAATGATCAAATGACCTGTTTGTTAAAATTAGATTGGGGAGGGGGGCACTCTTACTGCCACTTTACAAGATACTGTTTCTGGAATGATGGAATTGGCCTCCTTGGAAAGGTTATGACCTTGTATAAAGGACAAGAGCCCAATAAATAGAGAAGAAAATTCATTTAGGACTCAGCAAAAGCAGAACTGCTGATTAAATATTTTTAAAGAAGTGCCTCCTCTCAATCCAAATCTTAGTGGTCGCTGTATCACTGTTATTACTACCCTAAGTGCTTACTAGCACACATTTCACTCAACAAATCTGTACAGAATAAATTAAATTATAGGTGTGCAGCACAGCCAGTAGTCAAAAAGAGTGATGTACCCAAGGGTACCAGCACACCATTTTTCACCAGAAAAAAGACATTCAAGAGAGGGCAAATAAAATATCTAGGTCACAAGGCTGGCGGTTTACACATAACAAGGTCTCACCTTTTAAAAAATGGTGAGTTTTGAAAAGTTTTCTAGGTTTTTGCCAGGACTGTAACCCACATTTTCCGGGGAGGGTTATGAGAACTGTGAATACTTTCTAGCAATAACACTTCCCCTTCACAGATCACAACTGGGCTCCAGAGCACAGGTAAGGAAAGTGCCATAAAGACCACTAAACAAGAGATTCTTGTACTATTTTGAGGACTTGCTGCTGTGGATGTACATCATAACCACAGAATCACAGAAGGGTTTGGGTTGGAAGGAACCTTCAGGATCAACCAGTTCCAACCCCCTGCCATGGCCAAGGACACCTTCCACTAGCCCAGGTTAGTCAATAATATTAAAATAACAATAATAATAATGATGTTAAAAAAGGCCCAGCCTCAAACCCCAGCAGTGCCTGTCTTCAGAGACAGAGCTACGTTTTACACCATCCCTTGCAATGGCCTAAAAACATGATTTCATCAAGTGACTGGCTGCCTTCTGATGTTAACCTCTCATATTTCACACAGAATATAATGTTTTGACAGCTGTAATAAAAACCCAGACAGCATTTTTGAACGTGACATTTAAGACTGCATCAAGTATATTTTCTCTGCATGGGTAACAACAGCCTAAGTGCAAGAAGCGTGGCGAGAGCCAGTTAATATTTTTCCATGGATGCACATCCTATTAACCCCACTGTGCCCGCCATCACTTTAACTACTCTTACACCTAAGCCTCCCTCCCATCTCCACACTTTCCCTTCATCATCATCTTTTCTCATGTCATTTGTTCACTCTCTCCCCAGTAAAATGATCCACACTGGTTTTTCTGACATACCAGTTAAAGAGTCATCCTAGCTGCTGTATTAAGAATCAGGTAAGTTTTGAAAAGGTAACTAGGAAATGAAACAGATCCAGTTAAAACGTTACTGTCTACTAACTCTAGATGAAGTTTATCTACACTGACCTATGTCAGATATCATGTAATCTCTCTTTTTAATTATTTTTACACATTTTTAATAGGTTAGAAAATTAGGACCCTCTTATCCTAACACTTTGCATACAAAACTAATGAATAGAATTTATTATTAATCCACTAATAACCTTCATCAATTAAATAACCTTAACAAGCTGTTACAGAAAGGAATTATACTCTGCTTATAACTCTAACTGGATGAAAAAAGAGGAGCTATTTGCACTTAGTGAACTTAACCAATGATTTTGATTACAACTTTCAGTATTTTCAAGCTAACAGATGTAATCTTCATGCCCATATATTTAATTTTTCATATTTCAATTAATGCATTAGAAGTGGGAAATTAAATATGAGATTTCCTTCAGTTTTCAAATCTCAGTACATTTCTGAACTCTGAATGAATTATTTAAACTAAATGGCAGAATAAACCTGACACAAAAAAATACATCTCCCAGTGCCCTTTATCAAAAATTGAGTTCATTTTTCAACACATTCAGCTGTGATTAATTTTAGCAATTCAGCTCTTTAAGTCTTGCACAACAGTAAATACATACTAATATATTTATCATATTTAGAAATAAATATCTATTTGACAATTTAAAATAAGTGAGAGACACATTAAGCAAAGTTGAAAAACTTCTGGTATTTTTTTAGTTTTGAAAAGACATCTTAAATAGAAATAAACTATTTCAAATGGACAGGACCTACAACAACCATGTAGTCCAACTGCCTGACCACTTCAGGGCTGACCAAAAGTTAAATTAAGGACATTTTCCAAATCCCTCTTAAGCCCTGACAAAGCTGAGGCAGTGACCACCTCTCTGAAAAGCCACTGCAGTTGCTTAAGCTTCATATTGAAGAGCAGATGAACTACCATCAACAGATTCATTTTTACAAGGAATTCCTAGTAGAAAAACTGGGAAGGAACACCTTGTTCCCATCAAGGAATTACTCACCTCTAACAGTCTCTATCAGCTTGGGTCTTGGAAGTTTGGATTTGGGAGAGGGAGAGTTGAATCTCAGATAGGGTCCTTTTTTAAGCGTGCTACGGTGGCCCTGGTAAATGGGTTTCCCATAAACTTGGGACAGATAATCCTCGTTTTGGACCCGTGCAGTTCCACCTACAAGTCCCTGATGGACACCAAAAAGGGAAAAAAAAAAAGTAGTTTACAATTCTTCATTAATGAAAATTGGAACAGGACAGAGCTATCGCCTTCCTTTCAAATTGTTACACCCACACACACAGTTTTTCACATCAATCCTGAACAGTTGTTACCAGAAAAGAAACAAACTGCTTGGGAACTCACATCTGCCCTTCTTTCTTTGCTCTGCACATTTTCAGAAAAGTAAGTTTTAAACCTCTGTTTCTTTGTGTTATCTTCCACCTGCTTCTGCAATGGCTTAGCTGCAGGTAAAGACTTCTTTGTCAAGTATCCTTGGATGTTTTGAGTTCTCTCTTTAATTTCTTTCTTGGTCTTCATGTGCTTGAGGTTTTGGGCTCTCTTGATCCATGGGGCTTTTTGATCGTATTTCCCTGGTTCTGAATCATTTCTTGCCATTTCAGCCTAAACACAAAACATAAATGTAATAAATGGAGATTTTAATCTTCAAGGCTATCAGCAGAGTGTGTGGATAACTTCTGAAGCTCTGAGAAATGGCCTGTTTTTCATGTTAGCAAGCAACTGAGACCAGGGATTTTCATTAAGCAATTACAGATTTAAAACAGAGGTAAATATGTTATTATAGCTTACTGCATATCAGCAATAAGAGGCAGCTTTCTCGTGTTTTCAAGGGGTGAGTAAATCCCTTTACTGTGGACATGAAAGAACAAGGCGAGGTGGAAAAACACAGTGTAAAACTCTGAACTCATTTTTGCAGCCCTACCTGGATTTCCTCACTGATTGCCTTGATCCACTCATCCACAGTCCTTCGGATACGAATCTCTTCCAAGACATCTCTGAAACAGAAGAAAGAATTGTTTTAGGTCAGTGGTTCTCAAATTGCACAGATTTGTTCCTGGGAAAGTAGTGACCTATAAATGCTCTAAAAAGAGAAGCCCAGAACACAGAGAGTGAGATTCTGCACCTCTACACTCCCCAAAAGGCACCAAGCAAGGCCCATTGAGAGTCCCAACCCCAAATCTGTTCTTGCATGATGCCACCTGCAAACCCCACTCCCTGCTGGTAAGTACTGACATTATTACAAATATTCTAGGAATAAGAGGCAGCCTTGTGTCACTTCCTACTTTGATCACAACTGAAAAAACAACCACATAAAAGTAATCTAACTTAAAAGAACAAAAAAGCAGATGACAAATTACTACATCCTCTAAAAGATAAATGAGGGCCTAAAAAAAAAAACCCTCATACATACAGAATAGCTACTTTCCTCAGGAAAATGCAAGTTTAGATTGTATTGTAATAGAAAACTTCCATTATGGTTCAAACATGAATATTTAACACAATTAACAAAGCAAAAGTTCAAAAGCCAGAGATCTGTTGTGAGGTGATTAAATTCTGTGAATTTACAGGCTTATGAAGACTCTTCTGCACTGAATAATTAAATCAGTCTTTAATTTTCTTATTAATGCAAGTTTGTATGGAAACAGCTAAATGCCCTGGCAGCAGAGCAGTTTGTCCAGCTGATAAAGCCTCAGAAATCAGATTTAGGCACCTGATAAAAATTCAGTTCCCACCACAAGGGTTGAAAAACATCTGAAGTTCAAGAATCAGGCAATGATTGCTAAGAAGAGTCAATAAATCCTTTTTGCAGGGAAGAGCACGAGTTCTTCAATGCACAGATTTGGAAACATCAATCTCACAAAGCACTGAATTGTAGGGTCTGACCTGTTTGTAGTCAAGGAGTTAGTGAAAGAATACATGGCATCTCTTGCTCGAGTAACAGCTTCCAGATTCTCCTCAAGGACTTTTTTATTGTTTTGAACTCCTCTCAAAATCCTTTCAGCATCCCTCAGTATAGACCTTGGCACTTTGACACTTTGAAGGATGGATGGTTTGTCGAGCAGATGATGTTCAGGAGGATCAGGTGCAACAGGAGGATTTTTTGACTAAAATTGAAACAGAACCTCTAGCTTTTAATCAGAGATTGTAATTTGCTATTAATCTGTTATCACATCAATGCCATCATGTGAAATACTGCCCATGTGCACCATCAGAAACTTCAGTTACTCAAGAACGTTCATTGTGTTGCAAATATATTTAGAGAAGTGAAAGACATCCAAAAGATTTCACATGGAAAATGATGTGAAGTATGAGAAGCAATGCTAATGAGGCTAATAAGCATGTGAAAAGATGGCAATTAGATACATGAAGTATCACAAGCAAATCTCTCCATGTAACAGTAATTAAATATAATTAAAAGCCTAATAAAAGCCCAAGTCCTCTGAATACACACACTTGTTTGGCATCAATCCACCCCAAGAAACACCAAGCAATACTTGTAAGTTTTAACAAGATAAATCCCTCAGCATCCCCTTGATCCTCTCCCACTTCTGCTCATTTTCACTTTTGAGAAGGAACAATGAAATCTCTCACTTTGCAGAACCCTTTTACAGAGATAAAAATCGAGCATAAATTAGCTGCTAAGTACAAAAGAAAGGACACAAACACACAACACAGGAAACAAGTTCTCGCATTCATTCTCACACTCCTGAGGAAAAACCCAGAGGCCCATGAAAACTTCATTTAACGGTAAAAAAATTAAAAAGTGATTAATGTACATAAAACTGAAAAGAAAACTCAAACCAAAACCAAAACACCCAAACTCGAGTAGATTCTGAAAGCATCAACTGAACGAACAGAAAAAAAAATCTCACAGATCACAACTCAGTTTTGGCTTTAAGGCTACTCTTCTTTTGTCAAATCAGAATGAAACAGAAGTTTATGTTCTAACAGATGTACTGCCACAATGGACATAACTAAACAGGAATCAACACAGTGATCCCATGATCTTGGTTTTGGCCTGGTGAGAAAAGGACAACATATCAAATTATTTATCAGTTTTATATAGGCTTTCATTTTAAAAGGAAACTTTTTGACAAATACTAACTCAGTAAGACAGGTAAAATCTGTGAGAAGAGGTAAGAAATACAGACACACTATCAATTGTAAAATGATGTAGACTTGCTAGTGAGACCCCGATCGTGAAATGGTAACTGGATCTGTTAAATCTGTAAAAAATGCTGCTGGCAGCAGCCCACACTGTGCCAGTCTGAGACAGCAGCTTCCTGCCCAACATTAGCCCCTCAAGGGATTTGCTAGGACTGAACAAGACAAGAGTAATGTGATCTGTACAAGAGCAACCCTTTAACAAACATACAGGTGTGCACCAGGCAGGCAGTGATATTTCATTGCAAACACATTCAAAACTGCTTCAGCATTCAAGTATTTTAAAAAAGCCCAAAAACTCACAAAAGAAACACACATAAACATTTCAAGATATACCTTAATAAGATCATTCATGTCAGATTTCCATGAACTTGCTCCCTAAAAAGACAAAAGAAGAGCTGTTGAAACTTTAAGGTAAAATCCATAGGAGATACTGGATCAGTTTCACTGGCCACAGTGAATTCCTTGGGATCTGCAACACCTCACTGCTCCCTTCTGCTGGGTTAGAGCACCACCTTCTGCCCTCAGCTAATTCAGGCCTTTGCTTTATGACAGAGCTGGTTTATCATCTACCCAAAAGCTTATCATTATCTCACTCAACAAATCTCTCAGTGATGAGCAGTCAGTAGCTAAGTGTCTAATTGATCCAACTCTCCATTTGCTAAGTCATAACATCTCCTTCTATTGACCTTTTTAATAAGAGAGATTTCAAACCATCCTGTGACTGCATCTTTCTCCCCTGCCATTCCTTCTTCCATCTCATCTTGTTCTGTTGCCTATGCTGAGGTATGTTACTTGTTTAAGTTTAGCAATAGTGGTAAAAAAATATTTGCAACTGCAGTGGGGCACATGGCACCTGTTCCATTCCTAGTAAGAACAGTTCAATGTACAATCCACTAAGTGTTAAAAAATCTATAAAAAATGCACAAGCTATGCTACAAGATATGACAGATGAAGCTGCATTTTCTAAAGATACAGCAACAAAAACCAGATAGGTAATACAAACTATTTTTAGGGAAACATGCGAGCTGAAACCTTCAACCACAGAAATGAACCAGCGGAATCAAAACTATTACATTAATTTTCAACCTTTTCTTCTTTCTCACTGTGTATATTTACAAGCACAGAGAGGACCACAGCAGACAGGTGGAACCAGGAATGGAACCAGGTTAAGAGATAAAAGCCTCAGTTGTCAAAAGCTCCATGTTGCCAGCACAGAAGCAGATCTTGTACCTGCAAAGGTACAAAATCATGAGCACAAGAAACAGCACAAGGATCTGTGCCAGGCAATTCCTTGGAAACAGCACTCAATAAAAAAAGAAGTGGCAAAATGAAAAAGGAAATGCTTAAGTCATCCCTAAAGCTGACTGGAGATAAATGGAACATTGTTCTTTCCCACATGGGAAAGTTACATCAGGTCTGTAGCTCTGCAGAGAACAGGCACTGAAATCATCCAAAACCTTAGAACAAATAAACTTCTTTCTTCTCTTTCTGTCTTTCCCTCTCTCTCACCTGTTTTATGTCTGGGACAATGGCAGTCAGAGTCCACTGCACACTCAGACCATTACTCAGGCTCAAAGCTGTTCCACACAGAGACACTCCAATATTTCAAGCAATTGTAAACACATGTGGAAGTTTTCACAGGTGTAGAAGCAAGAGCAACACTTGTACTGATACAATACCTCTGTTTTTCTCCACCATTTTTACTCCCCTTATTCAAACCCCTGGTCATTCTGATTACATTGACTTTACCTGCAGAATGCTGTGCATTTCTCTTCTCAACTTGCCAAGATCTTGAAGTAAATCATCTGCTTTCTGCACTGTTTTCTCAATTGAATTGTAGCTTTCAAAAGAAGGGATTGAGTCTGCAGGCAAAGCATTGTGCCTGAGGGGAGAAACACTCCTGGTTACACCTCTCATGGCTCCTCAGGTGGCCCAAGAAAGTATTCAGCTGTGAAACCAAGCAGGAATTCACAGGGCAAGTACCAAACCTTTAGCTAAAGTGGAACTCGCTTTGGCATCTGAAGTTACAGACGGGTTATTGGGTTTTCTCTGTTTGCCACTTAACACCCTGAGCTGTATCCTTGTATTTTCGACAGTGAAACTACATCTAATACGCAAAATTTAAACTTTGGATACCTTTCCATTTGAAGCAATTAATATTTTTGTGCACCCTGTTATAAATTAGACAGCATATATGTATCAGTTTCTCCTGTATTAGTGAAATTATAACATTACATCACTGCCTGGGGAAAATATGCTTCAGACTGCGTGGCTAAGAACATTTTTTCACCCATTTTAAAGCTTAGGAATTGTTAGGTGGATGCTGCTCCTGAAAAACACTCCAAGTGCAACCCACTGACCTCTGAGAAAGGTGTTATGAGTTATCCTTAGCAACAAGCCTTCATCTGGCTGCAGTTCAACAGAAACCCCAGAATCATGGAATATCCTGGGCTGGAAGGCACCCACAAGGATCAGAGTCCAACTCCTGGCCCTGCACAGGACACCCCAACAATCCCACCCTGTGCCTGGGAGCGTTGTCCAAGCTCTGAATTCTGTCAAGCTTGGGGCTGTGCCCATTCCCTGGGCAGCCTGGGCAGTGCCCCAGCACCCTCTGGGGGAAGAACCTTTTCCTGATACCCAACCCAAACCTCCCTGGCACAGCTCCAGCTGTTCCCTCAGGTCCTATCAAAAGTAATGCAAAAGTAGGACAGAAACACCCCAGCACATCTGGGCCAGACTCAAGGACCACAGCAGAGGCTGTTACACCCTCAGTATCTGATACACCTCTCTCCATTTCATTAAAACAGACAGAAACTCTTCCTCAGTTTTAGATTGTTGTGTTTATTCACCTGTCTCTCTCAGAATGCCAGCTCCTTTCACTGCTGCTTAATGCTGTCTTCTTGGAATATTCTGTTTGCTTCAGTGGTGTTTCTTGAGAATTCAAAATGAAGTGAAATAAAGCAGAAAAAAAGAAAGTTAAGTTAGTTCAATATATTTAATACTTTCTTTTCCTTTCCAGATATTTCACCATTATATAATACTCACCAAGGAGAGTAAAATATTTTTTAAATTTAAAAATATAGATCTATTTCAGATAAGGCAAGTCACCTAAAACCACTCACACCAATCTATCTTTCTGAGATTGCTTTAAATTAGCAAAGCTAGATGGAACTTGGATGGCCATGAACTGAGTCACTGAGAACAAATCTGTGATGTTACGGACAGAATGCTTCTTTTGTCTTATTTCATTTATTCCTGGACCTACTGAACAATAGGAACACCTGAGAGCTTTGTAACAGAGACAGAACCTGATGAAAAGCAGTAAATTACTCTACATTTGCTTTACATCTGCTGTTTTCATTACAATAACCCAGAGACCTTGTGGACCCATGAAAAAAATATAAAAAAAAATTCAATTTAACCAATGATAATGACAAAGTTTTTGAGTAGCTCCCAAGTTTTACATCATTCTGTCTAATCTTCCTGAAACCTGACAATGAAAAAATATTTCAGTGAGCAATCATGCTGAAACTCAAGAGATTAAAAGACCCCTGTCTTCAAGTCTTTAAAAGTTACTTATAAGTGACTTACACACAAAACTAGCCCTTCCCAAATGTAGATTCCAATATTCTGAATATATGCATTTAAATGCCAGCAACCCAACAGGTCAGAAGAGGTGAGGACTATACAAAGTCACCCCCAGGCCATATTACTTAAACCAGTGGAGGACAGAAGTGTCTTACAATACCTTCTCTTATAGGTTTGGGAATATTTTTCTTTTCCATTACAGAGTTTTCTTTCTCTGAGATCTTCCCATTTTTGGGTACAGGTTCTGGAGCATATCTCCGAGGAACTGGTGTCTTCAGGGGAGATTTCTGTGTATGAATCCCATGACTTGGAAAATGGCTTGAATATGCTTCAGGGAATACTAAAATAATAAAGTTATTTAAAGGTTAATGATTTTCTTCATAGGAAATGATATCATAGAATCATAAAGTGGTTTGGGTTGGAAGGGACTTTAAAGATCATCCAGTCCCACCCCTTGCCATGGGCAGGGACACCTTCCCCTATCCCAGGTTGCTCCAAGCCCCATCCAGCCTGGCCTTGAACACTTCCAGGGATGGGGCAGCCACAGTTTCTCTGGGCAACCTGTGCCAGGGCCTCAACACCCTCACAAGAATTTCTTCCTGTTATCTAATCTAAACCTACATTCCTTCAGTTTGGAGCCATTCCCCCTTGTCCTGTCACTCTCTGCCCTTGTAGACTCTAGGAAAAAAAAAAAATCTAGAAAAACCCCATGCCAGCTCTATAAATTCTTCACAAAAATGCCAAACATAAATGCACTAGTTCAAAAAGTAAACAGGAAGAAAATTTCATACTTCTGACTGCTATCATAAAGGGATTAAAAAACCCCCAAAACCCAACTGCAGTTCATTGCAGGCTTCCAAACAGATTATGTCTCAATAAGAGTATTTTAAGTCCAGGCCCCTCCTGGTGCAGATTTAGTAAATCAAAAGTCTCACTTTAATCTAAACCAGAAGATGCTGGAACATCTTCAGAATGTCCCATAAAGAGCATTAGGCAACAAAATCAATTACACAGAAGAAATGTTTCCTACTCATTACTGATGTGATGCAGAATCCAATATTAATGGACACAAAATTAATGCAAAACTAACAGTGAAAATAAGACAGAAAGAATTTGTCTCCACCTTGGGCGGGTGCAGCACTGGTAGGGAATAAACCCCTGTGAGACAAAGGTGCTTCATTAGTGAGTGATCTCTGCTCTGGCTTCTCAGAGAGTCTTGTCAGGGGCCCAGAGGCAGGCACAGGACCCTGCTGCAGGCCACGTGTGTTCACTGCAGAGCTGATGAGATGGGACTAGGAGACAAAATTACAGAGTATTTCTGGTCATTGAATCACAGAATTGTTAAGGTTGCAAAAGACCTTTAAGATTACCAAGACCAACTCTTCTCCCAGCACCACCACCATGTTCCCCACCAAACCAAGTCCTCCAGTGCCACATCCATGTTTTCTGAACACTTCCAGGGATGGTGACTCCACCACTGCCCTGTGCACGTTCCACTGTCTGACCAGGCTTTGGTGAAGAAATTTTCCTAATATCCAACCAAAACCTACCCTGGTGCAACTTGTGGCTGTTTCCCCTTGTCCTGTCCCTGTTCCCTGGGAGCAGAGCCCCACCCCACCCCGGCTGCCCCCTCCTGTCAGGGAGTTGTGCAGAGCCACAGGGTCCCCCCTGAGCCTCCTTTTCTCCAGGCTGAGCCCCTTTCCCAGCTCCCTCAGCCCCTCCTGGTGCTCCAGACCCTTCCCCAGCTCCCCTCCCTTCTCTGGACACGCCCCAGCCCCTCAGTGTCTTTCTTGTTGTGAGTGCTTTCACTTTCTTTGTTCCACTTTCACTGGATCTAATACTAAGAAATAATTCAAATTATTGTAACATTAACTCTGAGATACAGAAGAAAGTATTAACCTGAAGTTTCTGCATTGTGACTTAGATACCTGAATATTCATTTGTTGCTCCTGCAGCTTTTCCAGGTGCTGAATCCGTTGCACCATGAAAGTGTTCATTTGTTTCTCGAGCTCGCTGACTCTCTGGTGGCAGTGGGGCTCCTCATGTTGAGCCTTTGTATTTGTTTGCTGTTCAGACACCCGCTGCAGCTGCCTGTCTGTCTCCTGCAGTTTCTGAAGCAGTTCTGAAACTGAATTGACTTTTGCTTCCAGATCATTTTGAACCTGCAAGAAAGGATAAAAAAAAAAAAAAGGAAGGGGAAAAAGAAAACATTATTGCAGAAGATGTCTGAGCATGAAAAGAACAAAACACCCTTCACAGAATCCTGGATTTGCATCCCCACAGAAACAAAATTCTATTTAGCCCTAAAGTTTGGTGGTGGTTTAGCAATACTATGAAATTCTAGTAGATAAATCAAATGTTCTGTCTTTTGCCCATTTAGTTAAATCCAAATTAGTTCCCTCTGATGTATTGGTCAGTGAACGTGAGATGACAAACACACAAAGCAGTGAGCAGACACCTTCAGGCTCTCCGGAGCTACCACCAGCAATTTCAGGCTTGTTTGGAACATTTCCTATTTTAAGAGGACAAAGAACTGCTATAACCACGAGCTACTGACCCACCTTGAGAAGTGGAGCTGTTGTAGCAATGGCAGCAGCAGTGGCCGCTGCAATGGTTGTTGCAGAGTCAACTTCCCTGGGTGCTGACCTGGTGTCACCACCAACACTTCCCCTTTTTTCCGTGGAGGCACTTCCCAAGAGCTGTACCTTCACCTCCTTATGAACAGGAATATTTTGAGTTCTATAAAAATAAACAAGTGCTTGTAAACAGCATTTTCTCCATATCCCCTCTGAGCAAATGATTTCCCACACACAGCATTGGTATCACTGTAAAAGCATTTCTCCTTGAAGTTTTGATACAAGCTACTCCAGGGAATAAAACCAGCTGAAAACACTTTCATACACAGAAAAAGAATACTAGCAGAGAACAGTAAAAAATCAGTTCTTCCTTACCAGCTATGCATTTTGGCAAAAACTGAAGTGGTGTAGTTGTACAGAAACAGAGCAGCTCAGACACTAACAACAATTCACACTTACTTTTGCATTAATACTGCTCTCAGAGCCTCTTTCTGGCCAGTAGCATACTGAGAAATAAAAACATCATCTGTGGGGAAGGACAAACATACTTTGTTGAGATAATTGACACAAAATGTCTGTTTCACAGGTAGAGACAAAGTGTTCCTTCAATGCATTTAATTTTGCTGTGAAGCATCTGTTGCCTGCAGGAACCACATCATCTATTGCAACAACAAAGTGTTTCCCTTCAGTAAGTAGAAAACTTAAATAATGATCACAGTGAGAGAAGGCTTCATTTAACACAATTTTTCTAGCATTGAATGCTGGTATCAGTGAAGTCCAATAATGGTGAGTAAAGTCTCAGTGGTAATTCAAGCTCAAACAACCAAGTCAGTAAAATGCTGCAAATTCTGACTTGAAAATAATTAAAGACTAAAAATCTCAACAACTGTGATATGAATATTTCCCTGCAGTCATCATAAATTAAAACAAATTCTCTTAATAGCTTTATATTATGCTAAAAGGATTGCAGGCTCTCCCTCACCCACTCTTTGCTGGGCAGAGGAAGCAAATGCTGATAAGTCAGGCAGCTGCTGCCTGTGAGTGTAAAAGAGGAAACTAAAGTATTGATTTTTGGTCTTAGCTAGGGTATTGATTTGTGTTTTTTCTCCTCTACACAGCCCCAGATATCCAAGAAACCTGCAGAAGTGTGTTTTCTTTAAAAAGCCTTCACTTCCCTAAATCTGACTGAAATTGGCATATTCAGAAATTAAAGGAAAAGATACTGACATTGTGATTTCTTAGGATTCTTAAGGATTAGAAATACACTTCTTTTGGTATAGGCTGCTTGAAGAAAAATATGCCTTTGTAGTACAATTATTCACAAGAGGAAAATGCATCGAAAGAAGCCCCTTCCCCAAATTGTCTATTCAGAGACATGAATAGTTTGGTTAACAAAAGGAATCTCAAACTCTGGTACACTGGCAGAAGTCCCACTCAGTTAACCACAAGAGTGCAATGCCAGCAAGAATGGGGTAAAATTTGCAAAATGTAAGAATGTTTGTTACAATGTCATCTTTTTATCAAAGCAACTTTTGAATATTTTTCACCCAGAAGTTTCTCTAATGAAGAAAAATACCTAAAAGCTCCCTTTTCCTTTAATTAATCAGTTTTCTTAGAGAAAAAAAACCAGCAGAGGGGCTGCAGCAGTAGATTGATGTGTTTTACCTTCAGGTCCTCTGCTATCTTCCAGCAGCAGTGAAGGATCATCTTGTGCTGCAGCTTCTCCAGGATAATCCTTCAGAGCAAGAGCAGAAAAAGGAGAGATCAAAGCCCCTGCCAACAGCAGGCAAAATTCTAGAGGCAGATGGGACTGGTGAGCACACAAGTGGAATCATTTGCACACAGCAACACAAAGGTCTTGGCATAAAACATGCAGTTATCTCAACCACAGAATCTGGACATTGCTGTCAAGAACTCACGTAGCATTTTAGGGACTAAAACTCTAGAAACACAACTCAAATTAAAAGTATATATTCTAGGTGCTGAGTAAGTTTATCCTCCTCATTTTTGGCCAAAGAAATAGTAGTGAAACTACACCCGTTTAAGTTTAGACAAGGTGCTAACCTCAAACAATTCAGGATTGCTCCCACACAGAGAATTAAGAACTGCTAAACAAAGTCCCCCCAAACACACCAGCAATAACACCACATCAGCAGCAACTCAAAGAGGAAAAGCAGCTGCACAGTTGTGGTGCAGAGGCTGAGCCAAAATACTGTGCTGCTTTTAGAGGAGCTACAGCTTTTTGAGGAAAACACTGTTCTCTTAGTTCAGGACTGAAGAAAGAAACAGCAACTTTTCTTACCATTTGGGATAAAAACATGGGCTCTGAAGTTTCGACTGGAAGCACACATTCTGGATATCCCTTGGTGCTTAGGACTCCTAAAATAAAAGCAGTTTTACTGTGGTCATAATCATGTGTGGTGCATTTTCTGTAACAGCTCCACATTTCCCTTATCTTTGAATGCCTAAACATCATGACCCTCATAACACAAATGAGCAGAGAGATTGAGCTGAAGCTTAAAAACATCAATGAATTCTGTGAGTCTGAATGAGAAACTCGATTTAGAGATGGGGAAAACTCTGAAAAACAGAACATTATTAAACATCCTTTAAACAGGGATGTTTAACAGGGATTAAGCATCTCTGCTCCCATGGAGAGGGACGCCTTCCACTATCCCAGGTTGCTGCAAGCCCCATCCAAGCTGGCCTGGAACACTTCCAGGGATGGGGCAGCCACAGCTTCTGTGGGCAGCGTGGGCCAGGGCCTCGCAGCCTGCACAACTCGCTTTCCATGTGCAAAACAGTTCGGGAAAACAAAGAGTGATGACAATTGTAGCACGCGAATACAAAGATTCCTTAATTACACAACTCCTCCATGGCTGAAATCGCCTCTCAGCGCTTTCAGCACAAGCCTCAGCCGAACCCGACGGTCACTGACGCACCTGGAGCGGCGCTGGGGGAGACGCGGGGGGTCCCTGCCCCGCACGGAGCCCAGGCTGGCACCGCGGCCGGGGCAACGCGGGGAGCTCCGTCCGCAGCCAAATCCCCCGGGCAGGGCGAGACCCCGTCACGGAGCTTCTGGACAGCGACCGTCACCTTCCTGCCGCGGCCGCCGGCCGGGGGCTTCTCCCTGCGCACCCCCGTGGAGCGGATCAGCACATCGCCCGCCGTCAGGCTGCCCAGCGAGCTCTGGCTGGAGCCGCTCTCCGCTTCCATGGGGCACGACTGAGCCGTTCGGCGAGCGGCGCCTTCACAAAGGGGCGTCCGTGCGGGCCGGGCGCTGTGGTGGCTGGACAGCAGCCGGAAGGCGCCGGGGCGCGGCTCCCTCCCACGGCGCGGGCACGGCTGCCGTCCCTAAGAGAGCCCCGCTCCCGCTGTCCCTGCCCCGATCCCG
>VXBT01003035.1:297464-357832 GCA_013400235.1 Oriolus oriolus
GGCACCGGAAGCGCGCGGTGCCATGGCCACGGCGTCCCCTCAACGGCGTCCGGTGGGAAACGCGGGTCCTCCCCCCAACAGCGTCCGGCGGGAAACGCGCGGCCCGAGAGGGTAAATCGGGCGGCGGCTCCGCGCGCGGCCGATTCGCTGGCCCGTGGCGAATCTGCGGGGCCCGTGCGGGGCGGGCCCCCCTCGTGCGCGCGCGCGCGCGTGGCGAATCTGCGGGTCCGGCGCGCGGGGCGGTGAGTGCGCGTGAGGGGACGGGAGAGGGCACGGGCGCGCGCTCGTGAGGGACCGGGAGCGACCCCGAGGGACCGGGAGCGTTCCCGTGGCCTGGGAGAGCCCGTGAGGGACTGGGAGCGTCCCCGTGGGCCCTGGATGGGGAAATCCCCGAGGTTTTCCCAGTGCCGGGCGGCTCAGTGGGTATAAGGGTGCTCTGTGCCTGGTGTTGGGCCGGGGCTTGGCTGAGCGAGTGACTCCTGAGGAGCTCAGTGTGCCCTTAGAAGGGAGAACATTTTACTCATTGGAGTAAAAGGAAAAGGCCAAATAAATAAAGCTCGACGTGAAATTGTTTTAGCCTCAGGTTTTGATTTTATTGGGTCAGAAGCGTCAGTCATGTGTGATCTCCCTTAAATAGGAGAGTGCTAATGGGAAAATATGTATTTTCCCTCAGGACTGACGCCCATACACGTGTTCGGTGTGCTCAGAGAGGCTTCCCTGGTAGCTGAGGTCAGACTGACTGGTAACTCACATTTGCTGTTAGATTTCTACCTCTGATCCCTTCTCCTTCAGAGCAGGGTCCAGGCCAAATCCAGCAGACTGAATGATAACACCCTGTGCACCAGCTAAACCTGGTTATCCAGCCCCTCTCTCATCTCACCCTGTCCTCACTTCATTAAATGCCTCTGGCCTCTTAAAATCAGTTAGTTTGGGCTTCTTTTAAATGTGATGTCAATCCAGTTGTAGCCTAGTATACCCCATGATAAAAGAACTTTCTCTGCAAGCTGTGGGGAGTTTACCTCGACACAATTCTTTGACTTGAGATTTTTATCCTTCGACACGTTTCTTTGGCTTGATGTTTTTATTCTTCTTTGTCCTTTTCAGAAACCCTTGCATGGTGCTCTCTGTGTAACTGGAAGCAAAGGTTTAAAGAGACATTTCAGCTTTCTTTTTATGGAGTACTTATTATGTATTAGGTACTTTATTAGGTACTTATATCTGATTCAGTTTTTTAGTTGGGATTACAACTGTGAGGGATTTATAGTGTCTCTCCATCACTCTTCTTCCCAGAAAAATGCAGCTCTTCCCCAAAAGGTAGGAAAAAAAATCCCAAACACAGAGCTTGTTTATTTTGCTCAGAGGGACTTCTCTTAATGTTTTGTTTTTTTTTTTTAGAACACCAGAACATATTTGGAGGAGCTCCAGGGCCTTTCAGGAAGGGAGATTTCCCAGTTCTTGCTCCTTTCTGGTGAACCAGCACACCCAGACTGTCCCTTGCAGCAGCGGTTTGTTCAGAGATCTCTGCTTCCTGCAGTGTGAATATCCTTGTTTAGAAGGGCAATGCTGAATTTTTAAATCGTGTTTAGCCCAGAGGAAAGTCCTCCAGGCTCTGTAGGATTAAACCTGAACTGTGCAGGAGTGGTGTGAACAGCTCTGTAGGAAGCTCTAGGGTGGGTTGGTCGAGGTGCTGAGCACTCTTTCATCCGCCTTTTTAAAGCTTTTTTCAGAGCTGGAAGGAAAGAGGAGAAGCAGCAGGAAATCTTGAAATAATACATTTACCAGACTTTAGAATGAACCAGATTTGCACATTCCTGGGAATGCTCAGTAGCTCATGTTTAGCTGTTAAGGCTGATTTATAGCTGAAGGTGCAGCAGAGCCGTGTAATTTCACTGTGGAATGTGTGAAATACCTGTACTGGGATAAGAGCTTCAGGCACTTCAGATCAGGTGGTGCTGTTGTGCTGATGTGAATCAGAGCCTTTCCCAGGTGTCAAAGCTTTGTGAAACCACAGTTTCAATCTGCCGTTTCCAGTCTTGCCAAATTAGTCACAGAAGGACAGGGATCAGGTTTGCTATAAACACAAATCATGAAGCAACGCTGAGTGTGAGAAAAATGCACCAACAGTTGAAGCTTTGAGCTTTGGCAGAGGACAAAAGTCTTTCCTGCTCCCTGCAGTTTCTGTTTAATTATCTACATACCCTGCCCTGAGAGAATTGTCACTGGTCTTGTTTTCTCACAGGCTGGGAAATGAGAGTGAGGTTGCCATCACTTCTCACTGGATACCCCAGGTGATGGGCATGCCCATTCTCCTAAAACAAATTAGGGGTTTAGGACAGAGGAGATAGGCTGGAGAAAGACTCTGGACAAGGGGTAATGGCTTTGCACTGGCAGGGGGCAGGGTTAGATACTGGAAAGAAGTTCTTGGCTGTGAGGGTGCTGAGGCCCTGGCACAGGATGCCCAGAGAAGCTGTGGCTGCCCCATCCCTGTTCCAGGACAGCTTGGACAGGGCTTGGAGCACCCTTGGATAGTGGGAAGTGTCCCTGCCCATGGCAGGGGGTTGGAATGAGATGATCTTGAAGGTCTGTTCCATCCCAAACCAGTCTGATTCAGTGACAGGCTGAATAATACCTGGTTCCTTCTTAGCCACCATATCCTGTAGGTTCTCCTTCCGAATAACCCATGTGACCTTTCTGCCCGTGAGGAATTCTTGCATCTTACATCCCAGAACCATCTGTGCCCTTGGCCTCCAGTCCCTGAACTGGCTCCCTGTGCACGGATAAAGTGGGATGTTAAGAGGGAGGTGTCACAATCCCTGTGCTGCTGGGAGGGGGTGTAGGGAGAGTTCACTCTTGTGAGAGCTCCCTGGTGCTATTTTTAGTTGCTTCATTTTCTTTCTGTTGTAGAAGTTATTGTTACTGTCTCTCTGTTCATGTTCATGTTCAGGCAGCTTAAATACCCCTTCCCTTCTCCCTGCTGAGAGGCTGCAATAGCTAAAGCGCTCTAAAACATGCATGTCTTGCCCAAAAATTGGCAAAGCAGAATAGAAGATTAATTGTAAGTAGCCCTTGCTAAAGGACTAAAAGAACTCTTTTTTCCCCCCAAAGTGATTGCACTTCAGTGCTCATTTTTCTTCCACGAGTTGAATTAAACAGAAGGAGCTTGTTCTTGTCAACACATGATACTAGTCTGCATTACCATCTGTGATAATAGGTCTTAGATAACATGGAAATTAAGGGAAAAGGAAGATGAGGCTTCAGTATTCTAGGAAACCTGCAGGGATGCTTTCAAGCCTTAACGTGTTCAGTGTGTTGGATTAGGAATGTGAGTCTTCCTTGATGATGCTTGTTTAAATTCTTGGCTCCATGGCTGTTTACTTCTTCCCTTTTTCTTTGTCTGTTTCATTCCTTTAAGACCATTTTCACTGTTCCGTGGTTTTCTTGCATTTAATTCACTACAGTCAATGACCACAACATTTGCTGTAGTTCAGGTGTTTGGTGCAGCTACACAGAAACAAGGCCTTGCACCTTGTGCTGCATCTGTTCAGTGACTGCCAGTTTGTATTTGCCTTTTTTCCTCACTTTTTACAGATCACATCTAAAGTTACTGAAACTCTAAGGCTAGAAAGTGTTATGGCTTTGCTTCTTCCCCAGCTCCTGCCCTAGTTTATTTAGTAAGTTTGACAGCAATTAAAAAAATTAATAAGGTACTTTATAAGTCACTTTAGCTGTGTGAAATGCCCTAAAAGTGTTTAAAGGACAGCGGTTAACAGGTGGATCTGGTAAAGTTTCATACCTGGAATTATCTTGGATTTTCTTTTAACCAAATACATTCCCAATAGATAACTTCCCTTTGAGTGAATGGCTTGGAAGTTTGCTAGCAAAGTTGCATTTAAACACACTTCAAGGATGCATAAAATTCCATTCTCATGTAAAATGTTGCCATTCATATTTATGTTTTTTATTTAAAACTGGACTTTATCCTCACTTTTAGGTGACTGAGTCACAGGTGGTGGAACATGGCTGGACAATTATCAGAGTCTGATCAGATCAAGCAGGTGAGATGCTGCATTTGGGAGGGGTGGCTTTGAAGGTCTTGTGCTGCTCTGCCACACAGAGTGGGAGGTGTAGGGCATAGGGAAGGACAAAAACACTGAGTTACCATCTTTAAACCAAAATTTAAACAGGTGACCATTGACAAACAGCATGTTTTGAGTATGGTCAGCTTTTGGTGCTGGAATCTTCTGACTGAGAGTAAATTTTTCTAGTGACTTGTCCTTCAGATTTAGTGTTACCAGCTAGCCCATGCAGCTGTAAGAAAAATTAACACAGATTTTTTTTTTTAATATTCTTTGTCCAATTTTTATTTACAGTTCAAGGAGTTTCTTGGCACGTACAATAAACTTACAGAAAATTGCTTCTTGGATTGCATAAAGGATTTCACTAGCAGAGATGTGAAACCAGAAGAGGTAGGTGAGGGCTTCTAATGACCTTTGGTAGAATTGCTGTGCAGTTTTCCAATTTCAGAAGCAACTAGGAGAGTTTTGATCTTTCAGCTGGCTACAAAGCCAGGCAGCAGCCTTCAGGAGAGTGTGGGTGTTGCTTCCAAGTGAGTGCCCTATCCCTGGGAGTGCTCCAGACCAGCTTGGAGGGCTTGGAGCAGCCTGGGATAGCAGAAGGTGTCCCTACCCATGGCAGGGGGTGGAACTGGATGTTCTTTAGGGTCCCTTCCCACCAAAACCATTCTAGAAGTGGTTGTCACACACAGAATCTGCCCAGTCTCCACTGAATATTGGCTGCTCATTGCAATTCCACGTGTTTTATTCCCTGAGCTGTCACTGGAGGTTCTCGTGCCTTAACTTCTCGTGGATAGTAACTCCATGGACGTGGAAGCTGCCCACCTACAGCCTGCATCTCATTCTTTGAAGCATCCTGCTGAAATATTTGTTTACCTGCCCACGTTCCTGCTTTGTAGTGAGTCATGGGAACGCAGCTCTGGCTGTTAAATCCACTTCCCTGCACTGCAGGGAGCTGCCTCATGTCGTCATCTGCAGAAAGATTAAGCTCTCCATAAGATTAGTTGCATGTTTTTGCTTCTCCTTGCCTGTTGAGAGGCTGTTTCAAAGCCTAATCATTTTGTTGGTTAAAAATCTAATAACCTTTGCTTGACTCTGCTGGCAGGAAAAAAAAAAAGCCTAAAATTTTAAACTAATTGTTTTTGAGCATTTTCTGTGTCCTTGGAGTTCAACTCCTCACTGCAGGCAAAACTCACATCTCCTTTCAGCTTTGGTTCTGCTGCCCTGAACAGAGCTCTTTTAGCTTCCCAAGACAGATTTCTTCTTTCCCTAATCTTCTCTGCATCTGCTTTAGTGGAATTCTATTACAGGTCTTAATTTTTCTGGATCAAAGATGATTTAGGTCCAAAAAATACTCTTAGATTCTTGGAGCAACCTGGTCTAGCAGGAGGTGTCCCTGCCCACGGCACGGGCTTGGAACGAGATGATATTTAAGGTCCCTCCCAACCCAAACCATTTTCTGATTGTGACCTGCCTTATTTTGCTTCTGTGGATTGCAGGGTGTTCGTGTATGGTAGTGCAGGAGCTACCTGTTAACAGTGGAACTAGGAAAAAACCTTCTTATGGGAAGTTCTGCCCATATTATCCATTATGGGATTTCTTGCAGAGCACCTGTCTCTGCAAACAGGACACTAGTCTATATGGACACTGGTCTGTCTGGTGTGGAAATCCCCATGTTCCTCTTTAAAGTTGTAGTACCTTATTATATAATTGAGATTAATACTCCATGCATCCCCTTTGGGATCATACACCTGACAAAACCCAGCTTCTGAGCTCTTTCCTTACCCAGGTCCCGCTGCAAGTCTGGAATTGCCGGGCAGCGTCACACACGCCGCTGCCTCTGGCAGCAGAGGCTCAGGGCAGCTCCCCAAGTTGTTTCCTAGGGAGAATTCACTCCTGCTCAGCAGGTTTGGCTGTAGCTGGTGCCAGGCTGAGGAGAGAGAAGGGCAGCTGCTGGGTAGTGTGTGCAGCTGCTGGGGTTTTGTCTTGTTCATTTTCATCCCTTCTGCTTCTCACATCCCTTTGTACCGAGCAGAACCAAAGCAATCTCTGGCTTCCCAGGCAAAGGGGTTGGCTTTCCTTTCTACCCAAATTTTTACTTTTTGCAGTGATAGCAAGGTTTTGAGCCATGGCACAGAATATCCAGTTGGTAGGACTGTAGCTCAGGAATAATCCCACAACTCTTTCTCTACATTTAAAGAAAGAATAAAAAGAGTTTAAATTTTAAAAATACTGTGGATGGAATAGGCCCTGGTATTTATTTCCCTGTCCAGCTGACTGATGTACTCTGGTGGCTTTGCTGAAGGGTAACCAAGCTGTACCAGAAGGCTGATAGAGCCAGTGGGAACAAGGGCAAAACGGTTAAACTGAGCTAGCAGAGAGTGGATCATATTTGGCTGTCAAAACCAGTATGTGTCTGTAAACAGAATTAAAACAAAATTTACTAATTTAATAGATTTATTATTAATTTCAAAATACATAGTTCAATTGCACAAGAGGAGGCCAAGGACAGAAGGATGCTATCTCCTAGGTCCAAGGTGTTTTACATGGAGACTTTAGTAGGAGGATGAGTATTAGAAGATGTTTCAGGTGTACCTCAAAAACTAAACTTCGCATTTTCTACTGCCCTCATCTTGAGGCTTAACAATATGAGATGTACTCACCTAATTGTTTATCCCTGTCTGTGGTGATATTCTGGGTCCTGGTTGGGGAAGTGTTTTAATTATTGTCTGAAGCCCTCTGTTTCCCTCTTGCTGTAGATAACTTGCTCAGACAACTGCTTGCAGAAGTATCTAAAGATGACGCAGAGGATCTCCATGAGATTCCAGGAGTACCACATCCAGCAGAACGAGGCTCTGGCAGCCAAGGCAGGACTGCTCAGCCAACCTCGTTAGACCAGAGCACTGTGCTCAGACTTAAGCTGTGCCAGTGTCCCCTGGGCAAGAACACATTTGGGGATTCCTACTGTCAGGATGTGTGTCCAGCAGCTCAGAGCAGAGCTGTGGGTGCTGCTCAGGCAGTGGGAGCCATGAAGGGTTAAACAGGAGCTCAGTCCTGGTGGCCTGGCAATGGAGTTTGTTTCCACAGGGGAATGATGTGGATACAACTTTTCCCAGGGCCCACAGACTGGTGTCTGAATTTCAGGGGTGGTGGGAGGGCTCACCTGCCTTTTGCTGAGACTGGTTGAGGTGAATCAATGTAACGTGGGGAATACCCTTTTTTATTTAATTCAAATAAAATCAACGGGAGCCATACACGTGTGTGTTCTTTCCAAAGAGCCATTTTTAGCACCCTGCTTGAAAGCAGCGTTTCGTTTGCTGGAGCCTCTGCTCAGGTGCCCTGGTGTTCTGTTCATTCACTGCTGCTTTAGGAGCCAGAAGAAGCTCAGGCAGGGATGCCCCAGGTTATCTGTGCCTCGTGCCTCACCCTGTCATTTACAGGGGCAGAGTGGCATTAGCAGGCAGCACTTGTGCCTAAGGCAGCTCCTGTGCACTCCTTGTTTCCCTCGGGGAGCCCCACGGGCCGCTCCCACCCCGGCGTCCTGGCCTGATGCACTCCAAGCACTGAGCTTGCTGCAGTTCTCTCCTTTATCCGTGTGAATGCCAGCAGGGAATACAGGGTCTGCACAGCACAGGGTCTGTTCTGCTGCTGCATGAGCCCAGAGAGACGTTTGGAAGGCAGCTGGATTGGGTTAGGAAACACAGCAGTGCTTTGGAAGGATGCTGACAGCTGAAATCCTGCAGTCAGGGCGTTAGTGCAGTGACAGTGAACAGGCACCCTGTGCTTCAGTTCTAACTCATAAAACACAGGAACAATGGGAACTGAACATCAGGAACACCAGTTCTGAGATTTCAGGTGATGAGGAGTGAACCAAAGCTATTTCATGTCAGCTGCTAGGTTCTGTTATTTATAGAGAGGCAACAGCGAGGAACAGAAAGGGCAGGAAGACTTTTTTGTTGTTACCTCTAGCTTTTTATTTCTAGCAGCAGTTTGAATAATTTCCTCCCTTTTTTTATTACTACTCAGACTCTCAGCTGTCCAGGCTGTGGATTTCTGGCCCCTGAGAGCAGCACAGCACCCCTGCCCCTTGCACCAGACACTGCTCCAGCTCTCCCTGGAATCCTGTTCCTGTGCTTGCAAAGGTGGAAGGAACCAGTGTGATCCTCCAGTCTCACGTCCCTGTGTTTTGTACTCGCTGTATCACAGCTCCTTCCTCCTTTGCCTGTGCCTTGTTACCTTGGAGATGGATATGAGAGCTCACTCTGAAATAGTGAAGGCTAAAACTAGCCCAAATAAGGCAGCAAGTCTCCAGTGTCCTGTTTTTTCGAAGAAATATCAAGCTAAAACTGTCCAGATTGTTTGCTACAATCAGGCCACAAATGTTGCAGCCAATTAGAATCAATACATGCATAGTAAAGACTGAAGGCTTTCCTTGAAGCAGCTCTCTTTTTGTTAAACATTTAAAAGTAATCCATGATTGAGATTCTCCACTGGATCTTCATGTGCAAGGACTTCCTCAGAAAAGTGCCTGAAGAGTTTAACTGATGGAAGTGGAGGATTTTCCTGTCTTCTGAGCAAATCACCTTGGGGGTGAAGTGAGTGGGTTATAAAAAAAAATAATGGTTTTCTCTCATTTCAGTATTTGGAGGTAGGAATATATTTAAATATTTATTAGGACAGATTTCATGAACAAAACGTTAAGCAAGTTTTAGAGGGAGTAAGTTAATAAATTACTCACTTTCAGTTTTGGATATCCGCTTTTGTCCAAGCTCTATTTCACTCCAAAAAATGTTGTGATCTTTCAAATCCAGGTGACTGGTTGCACACAGACGATACAAATATATTTTAGCTTGGAAATAAAGTGCATCCATGTAACTAAAGCATCCAAGTGATAAAAATAAATCATAAAAATGGGATTATGGTTTTACTCTGGACCCTAATAGAAAGACAACAGCATTTTCTTAAATGCTGTTAAGGGGTGTCAAGAGGAGATGAATCACCTTGCTGAGGCACATTAGGTGCAGGAATGGGTCCAACTCTGATGGAAAAAGGAGCAAAGGGTGAAAAACAGGACGTTGCTGAGGAAGGAGTACTGAGAAAGCTGTGGAAAAAGTGAGCCAAAGTGGAGGTGGGAGGGGAGGCAGCAGGAGGGCAGCCTGCCAAAAACCAGCTCAATGAAACTGAGCTGGTAAACAGACACTCATTTGGAGGAGATGCTCGCTCACTGCAGCAGCAACAGGAACACGGATCCTTCCTGCTGGAAACACACACAATTACTCGTCAGCCCACAGAAACCAGAACCATTTCAGCAGCAAGGGTCAAATGAGAGCCTTGCTCCAGAGTGCCCTGGACAGCAGCAGTGCTGGCAGAGCCATCAGATCAATCAGCTGGAAGATTATAATAGAGGCTCCTTGAATTCTCTCCAGGATAAAAGCAAAGCCCCAATTTATGTAATCCCCTGCTAAGAGCTTCAACTGCTGAGCTCTGTTGGAAGGCAAGAAAAGGAGTGACTGCAGTGCTGTGTCAGGGAGTGTGGGTGAAACACGGAGTGTGCCTGTGGCTTCAGAGCAAGGAGGCAAATCCTCTGTGCTCTGACATTCCCCGCTCTGGGAACTGGAGCTTAGCAACAGCTCTTGCTTCAGCATTTTCTCTTAGCTGGTTGGGAAGTCAGCACATGGCCTTTGAGGAATCCAGTTCAAATCTTACGAAGTCCATTAAGCTCAGCTCCGAAAATCTTTGAATGAGTCTGGCCCAAACTCTTAAGAGCTGTAAAAGCAATTGAGAGCTTTTGACACCTGAACTTGCATCATGGCTGCACCTTGAATTTCCAGAGGACAGCATAAAAAGAACTCAAAAAGTTACAATTCTGCTTAATATTAGAGGGTTTTTAAAATTATGTTACCCTGCACAGGGATGCTGCAAAGTGCCTCCGAGCCAAAGAGAAATCACATTCTCATCAATTGTTCACAGTTCTCCAAAGGAAAAGCAGGAAACAAAGAGAACTGCAGCACCAGCAGCCAAACCACAGCCACAAAAATCAGCTCCCTCCTGCACTGCCTGTGGATAACATTATTCCATAATTATTCCCACAGGATTAAGTGGGGCTGCTCTCACATTCTGAGTTAAACACATTCAAATACCTGCACAGACCAACATAAAATTTTACTTCTCACTGGTTCCACTGCCAAAACACTTCCTTAGCAGAGAAGGATTGTCCTGCCCACCTTAGGGGAGCCACTGCCCCCGAGCTCCTGCTCCTCCATCTGTGCCACTGGGATGGCACACAGGGGCCACCTGCAGGGTGGGATACAGAGCACGTGCAGAAGGAATCAAGGGTTGGGGTTTTTCTTTTTTGTTTTTCTTTTCAAAATAGCTTTATTTATTCATAAGGGAAATAAAGGAGCATCCACAAGAGAGATGGTTTTAAGCTACACATACACATAAACAAGTGCCTTGTTAAAACAGAAGAAAAAACACTCTTGTGCAATATAACAAAGTATTTCATACAAATTCCACATCTTACCCCTCCTTATGAAACTGGCATAGCTGGCAGGAGCATGGTAAATTAGGTCAAGCTGTACCCAGATGAAGGATTAGAGGAGGAGTTTAGGAATAGCTGAAGACACTGACGGCGCTGGAATGGAAATGCTGTTGGGTTTCTCGGAACAGCAGGAAAAGAGAGAGACATCACCAAAGTCACAGCAACCAACCCAGAGCAGCGTGTCCCTCACCAACAGGCTCGGGGTGAGGGTTAAACACACGAGTGACAACCCCCTGCAGGCTGTCACAGCTGTAGCAGAGCTCCAGGGCAGCTTTTCTTTGCTGGCAAACACTGCAAGAGGGGAAGTGAAGCAAAGCTTCCGTGGTTACTGCAGTGAGTGAGCTGTGCTGCTGCATTAAAGCCAAATGTCATCAAAGAAAGACACTGCTTCATGTTTGAAAACTCTTGGTGTGGGATAAGCAACAGCGTAAGGGTGTTACCCAATGCAAACAGCTGTAGAGCTGAAGCAGAACCAACCTGCTCCGAGCCAGAATTCAGGGTTCCTCTGCAATGTAAGGAGCAGGAATAGCAACATAAACAGCAAAGATAATTCAAAACAAAGAAGACACCAGAAAAGTCCTATTCTCAGAAAATCTGCTTTCACAACACTGTTTTATCCTCACAGTTTTCTTTAAAAGACAGCACAGTGAGTATCTGTCATTGGGCTGTGGTTAATCATAAAATCCACCACTCAATGGCATTAAAACAAGCACAAATTCAGACCAGAAACACTGGAACAGAAAAACTGAATTTATATATTCCTCCAAAGCAGTGGATGGGACTAATAAATGCTTGTGGAATTTGGGGAACTCACAGATCTCCAGAGCAAACAAAAGACCCCAAATAAATCCCAGCTACTCAGCAGTAACTGATAAAGATGAATAACTTTAAACTCTGCGACCTCTTAAAATCCTATCTATTTGGTGTGAAGTAATATGGGAGAATTTTCTCAAAATTTGACAGCAATAGCTTAATAGTGTGAGCTAATTATAAAATGTCCTTTTCCTAAGCCCTGGAATTACAGTGAGTCAGCCTCTGGCAACATCCCCTTTGGTTCCACTGTTTTATGATGTTCCCCACATCCCCAGACCTTTGATCCTGCACACTGTAGCAAATAATAAAATCCCAAGACCAGAGAATGAAAAATAACAAAGATTCCAGTGCATAATTTCTGCAAAGGCAGGGGCACGGTGAAGTAAACAGCTCAACAGACTTTTGTGAACACATTAATCTTTTATTTCAGCTGGTAAATCTGGCTTCTGGCTCATGTCAGATTTCTTTCGAGCCATCAAACCAAACCTGCTCTTTTCTTTAAGATAACAGCATTTCTTAGACTTACTGCTGTAAAAGAAATCCAGTAAATGCTGCCCAGAAAATCCATTTGGCTGCCTCAGCTATCCAAAAATATTTTTAATGGGGAAAAGACTAACATGTTAAGTATTTTTTTTTAACGTGACATTCCATCTGGTTGACAAACCTGTCTGGAGAGAAAAGGCTCTCTCAGCAGTGGATATTCTGACTGAGGCACAGGAGTTGACAATCCTTAGATTCAGATTCTCTTCCCAGCTCCACGTCCACATCAAAGCCATCTTGAATAATTTTGCTAGCCATTACTGCATGGCTCCCCCTACAAAAAATGAGAATATGCATCCATTAAAAAAATTTCTGTCTATTCTAATACTGCACCTTTAAAAAATTAAATTCAAGCATGCACAAAAGCACGAACACTGATTTAATCACCTTTTCTGCTGCTCCCTGTGAAGGTCAGATACATCATCCTTCATGAAGAGAACACATTTCTTTGCCCTTGTTATGCTTTTCATTCACCGATAATTACTACTGAAAATCTGCTTAACCTCTGTCAAAACAACCACTTGTTATTATTGTTCTGACAACTCTGCTTCTCCTGCCTGATCTGTTCAGGCTGATTAAGCAAGAGAAACTTTCTCAGCCACCAGCAACCCGATGGAGGAGCCAAAACCAAGCAGGGATTTAACTGGGTGTTGCTAAACTTTCACATTAGAAAATAAAAACTCATTAGTACAAATGTAGCTGATACACTTGATGGAAAGAAAGCGAAAACTAAAACAAGGAAATGAATCTTACCTTATGTCCTTGCATGGAAACATTCCAAGTTTTTCCATCTTTCAGATTTATGCTAATACACAAACAAGGTATCTGCCAGCAGTCTGACAGTTCTTTGTACCAATTGCAGGAAATGAGGGAAGAGACTGATTCTCTTACAACTTTGTTCTTTTTAGGAGTGTTGGATACCACATCTTAATTTGTTTTTTTAACCTCCTAAGGAAGCTTGAAGTAACAAGTATCATTTTGAGGAAAACCTGTAGGAGATCAGAAGGCAGGAGAACAGCACAAAGCTTGCCACAGGGATGCTTTATTTTTTGCTTGGTCTCAGAAACACAGTATCTAATCTCTTATTTTAAAAAATCCCAATTCTGTATAATCGTAATTACTGTGTCTTCAACAGCATAAATTTTCCTTCAGTGAAAGATACTTTGGAATTTTTATCAACAAGGCTTCAATAAGGGGATTACTGTAGAGTTAGAAATCATAGATTTTATTAGGGTTTCTTCTTAATTGACCTTTAACCCAGGATAGCCCAATGATACCAGTCAAATCTTCTTTTCCCTGTGATATTTTTAAAAATCACAGTAAACTACTGCAAACATCTACTGAATAATTTAACTGATATGCTCCTTCCCAGAAAGATAAAATCAGGAAATCAGTGACATGCTGAAGGTTTTGCCAGTGGCCTGGTAGAAAGTCCACCTTTTCCTGCAGGTTTAGTGCTCTGCCAGAATAATGCCAGTTGTTTTTGGGGTGAGCAGTGCAGGAGAAGCAGGTGGAAGAGGAACCAAAGGAGCAAGTTCACTCTGCCAGTGGGTTGGAATGGGTTTCCATGTTCCATGGGAGCATACCTGGAGCCTTCTAAGCAGGGTTTTAAACATTCCTAAGAGACAGGAGCAGCAGTCAGCTGAGAACACACGTGGGGAACATCCAGGCTGAAGCACAGACGGGCAGCAGCTCCTCCATCCTCTGTGCTGGGAGTGCCTCTGTGCCTGTTTCAGATCTCACAGTGTGCACACAGGTTAGATACCAGAGATCTGCACAACATGTAATTAATCTCGTTATTTCCCCGGATTTTAAATGTGCTTCTGCAAATATTAAACATGTGACCCACGCTACTTCCTTTTAAATGAGTATTGCTTTTTATTCGTAGCTATGATAAGATGAACAAGTAAAAGTTAGCTCTGAAAAAAGTCTTTACAGTAATTTATGGAGATTAACTTTCCTATTTAGGGTAAAGTCCAGACATTTACAAGAACAATCACTTAAATAAAAATAGAATATAAAGCCTATGTTTAAAACATGGCCTTTATTAGCGCTGTCTAGTGAGCTCCATATTTATCTTACATTGAAATAGTTCTGCTTTGCTTAAGAAAAGACAGAAAAAGTGCATTTACAAGAGTACTTTTTCTTTAATTTTCTGCGAAAATGGAAGGAATTGGAATCACAAGTTGACAAATGTTGTAAAATGAAATTTCAAGAAACATCAATTTTAGTAATGCTACGCCATCACTAGTGTTTCCTCCTGACCTTCTGCCGTGTGGAACCAGAATATCCTGATATACAGTCTAGAGCATCTATGTTATTACTCTACAGCATATTAAACACAGAAAAGGGGGTTCAGACCCCCTTTCAATGTACAAACATGAATAAAAAAATTGATTAAAAAATCACTTTTTATACATAATGTATATGCAAACTGCTTTAAATACATGGGTTTGGAAGAGTTATTTACAAGCTGCATCTGCCCGTGGGACAATCCACAGGCAAAGCACACACAGTTGCTTTATTTTATTGGTGCATCTCAACTTTGGGAGATATAAATTTATTCGGCAGTACAGCAAACACGAGAACTTGTGACAAAGCATCTTAAGGGCAACCCAATAAATTTTGTTCCTCCAAACAAGATTAAGTACTAGGACTGCCAAAGTTTCCAAATAAAGTTTTAGTTGAACCCAGATGCCTGCTTGGCAGATCTGTGTGGTGGAGGATATGTAGACAGACCCATTGGAAGTACAGGCTTGGCTACTGGATAATTCCTCCTGAAGAGCCAGAACTGATAAGGATGTTTTGTCCAAAGAGTGAACTAACCTAGAATTTTTTTTTTCCAATTTTATTAATATTTTAAAAAATACATAAAAATACAACATCCAATGTCTGAATAAATATATTTAACAAGTTGCAAGATACCTTATTTTACACAAAAATTTCAGCTTTAGAAATCTTGTTAAATAAGTTCATTGTTGTTATATATTTCATTTTTCGTCTTTTTGTAACAAAATAAAAACTCTGAAATTACATAGAAAAAAGACAAAATATTTTTGTCAAGGGATAAGATAGTCCACTGAAAACCTATTCACAATTCCACTGTAAACATTAATAAACATTAAAACATTTGCATAATTGTGTGCTCAAAAATCCTATAAAAAGTGGAAGACTTATTACAACTGTAGTTTTCAGTCAACTACACTTCCTTTCACAATTTATTTTGTCCCATTTACAGCTTTAAAACTGGGCACATTGCTGAACACATACTTTGGCAGTTCTGTATAGCAAGTGCTTCCACAAAGAGGAACTACTCACCAAGAGTTACCCACAGCTCGGTGAAAGTGCAGCAGTTACTCAGTTCTTTTGGATAATACTCTGATGTCTGCTTGGTGCACTTGCTTTTTTTTTTTAAAGATCACCCTAGAACACCTGAATGCTTCATTGGATATAACTTTTCAAATTTCATAAGTGCCCTTTCTCTGTGTTAAGAAAAACAAAACCAAAACAAAACAAAAAGAAACAAACAAGAAACAAAAACAAACACAATGACAAGGATGTCACGTTGTGCCTACAAACCTTCAGTTACCAATGAGCTTAAGTTCTCTGAACAGTAAATTAAACAAAAGAAGAGGGTAGGAGGGGGCAACAGGTACAGTCCAGCAGTGGAAGTGTGTACAGGATATACTTGGCAATGTCAAACCAGTTGAGTGCTTTCTGTGGCTGAATTTCAGGGTTTATGTCCATGGCAGCGAGTTGCTGGCAAGGCAGAGAAATGTTTATCACCTGCATTCGACAGCCAGCACGTTCTGGGGAGGAGAGGATGACGAGGGGCTCATTCCAGTGTCTGAGGAAGCAGATGACATGGATGCTCCTGTATGTGACACTGAACACACAGAACAACACATCAGCATCAGGTTATCGAAGTACTGCTCACAAGGAAGGCTTCCTTGGTTATTGGGTTGTTTAAAAAACATCAAAGCAGCAGCACAGGCACAAAAACCTCATACAGGGGTTTTGCCAATTGCTTTCACTGCTGCATTCACAGACACAGGATTAGCCTTACCCAATTATTGAAAAGGTAACTCAGCTGAGTCATTGCACTAATGGAAAACACTTGCACTAGAGAGTCCAAGTTTCTAATACAGTTATAAAAGTCAGCAAACGTTTCTGTCAGGTTCAGGTTCTGAAAAGCCACAAATATTCTTTCTAAATACGTATGCAAACAGATGGTAACACTTCCCTTTCTTCAAAAATATCATTAATTAAACTCAAATTGCTTTGAGTTATGCATTTCCAAACAAATTAACTCTTCATGGGAATCATAAAGCAAATCTCAACCTTACCTTCTCTGTCCTTCTTTTTTAATCGTTTCCTTCTCCTGTCTATGGTTGCTACTTCTGACTTCAAGGACATGTAGTATTTTCGAATCTCCTGTAGTTTTTCTTGTAGGAAGGAGATCCTTTCAGTGCTGCTCATATTGTCCAGTTCATCTGTAAACAGAAAGGAGAGAAAAAATACCTTCACCAAGGTGATTTTAAACAAATGAATGCATTTCTTAAGAGGATGTAGGACACAGCATGGAAGATAACACATTTCCGTAACTATCCCAGAAAAGGCCCACACTTAATTTAGAATCCTAAAATTTGCATGTCTTTCTTTCACAACAAATGCTCTCACAAGTTCCTTGTAATCAAGCCATTGCAAGAATCCTTACTGAGCTGGAAGCTCCATTTGTACACTCTGGGTGAAGCATTCTGGTGGTGGTGCTTCTCCCTGTGTTTGTCCTTCTCTCCATCTTTGATGTGAGGGGAAATCACTCTGGCAGGGGAGCGGGAAATCTTCTGTGGTTTGGATGCACTGATGTGCTTGACAGGAGTACATTTACTGGAACTGTCCAGGACAGGGAGGTCTTCACTGTCACTGCTTTGTCCTGCAGGAAGAAGAATTTAATTTGGATTTAAAACCTTCACCTTGGTATTTTTTAAACTGTGGTTATAGTAAAAAAAACCAATGATTAAGAAAAAACTGCTGCTCCTGGCTCAGAAGATCCCAGAATGCATCCAAGGAATAATGATCTCAGATTCCATTAATAACCTGACCAGACGCAACATGCACTGAACTCTCAAGTGCACTCACGGTTGATGCAGGAGAATTCAAGGGCTGACTAGGCCTAGTTAAAAAGCGATGGACAAATCTCTTTACAGAAAGAATAAACAAACATATCAAAATGCAAATATTAGAGCACTGATAAACTATCTTACATCACTTATTTTAGCTTTCTAATATAAAGTAGACACTAAAACCCTTTTCTTAGAGATTATAAACCGGTATTACTATTGGTGGGTAGCACATGATTGTATTTAGTAATCAAACTGCTTTACACATCTAAAGGAACAGTTCTGAAGCATGACTAAAACAACAGAAGTTTAACATGTAACTGAAAATTTTTAGCTCATATATTCAAATATTTTAGATTCCCACAATAACTGCCAAGTTTTCCCCAGGCATGTTAAATAGATCTGAACAGTGTATGTCAGATAATTAGTATTTCAGTTTGATGTTTAAAAATGTAACAGCGTTGCCACAAGGGCCAAAAACACTGACTCATTCATGCAATGATTGTCAAAAATTTTGTGACAGGACAAGAGGGAACGTCCTTAAGCTGAAGGAGGGCAGGGATAGATGGGATATTAGAAAGAAATTCTTTATTATAAAGGTGGTGAGGCCCTGGCCCACGCTGCCCACAGAAGCTGTGGCTGCCCCATCCCTGGCAGTGTTCCAGGCCAGGTTGGAGGGGGCCTGGAGCACCCTGGGACAGTGGAAGGTGTCCCTGCCCATGGCAGGGGGTTGGAACAAGGTGATTTTTAAGGTCCTTTCCAACTCAAACCATTCTGTGATTCTACGAAAAATGAGCACAAAACCACAAAAATCCAGATTTCTCTATCAAATTACAAAATAGTCAAATGCTTGAGAGAAAAACTAGACAAGATTCCTTTGGATAAAAAGCTGTTCTTTAGCACCAAACATTTTCCCATACTTCATAATGGCAAATTTTTTACCATGAGAAACACCTGTTGTAAGTCTTTAAATGTGCCCTCTCCCAAATTCATAACCAATCCAATATATGAAAACCAGCATAATGGTAAATCTTGAGTTACTGCTAATATAAATAATAATTTAGTAAGTTTTTCCTAAGTAATATAAAATAGACAAGAGATTTCCCAGTTACACTGCTACTGCAGAGCTCAGAACACCGCTCCAGTTTATCACCAATAACCACGATGAATAAAAATGAGAGACCTTGAGAGGGAAGCCCCATCCACTGGAAACTGTTTGTAACAATGAGAACAGTGAGCTCTTCTACGCACTTACAGGACAGGATAACCTTCCCCCTCCTCCCCCTGCAGGAATATACCTGTTCCATTCTTTTCATTTTTGGCTGCAGCACTGGTTCGCTTTGGAGTTCGCTTCTGCTTTTTTGCCAGTGTTCCACTATTGCTGTCACTGGGTCTTTTTTGACCTGCAAAAGAAGGAAAAAATGAAATAAAAACAAAACATAAGACACCTCAAATACTTCTGCTACTAAAAAGCTCTTTTATAAGCAACAAAGAAATCTAAAACCAGATTACGAACAAGCTGAGAGAGTTGGGGCTGTTCAGCCTGGAGAAGAGGAGGCTCTGGGGAGACCTTAGAGCCCCTTCCAGGGTCTAAAGGGGCTCCAAGAGAGCTGGAGAGGGACTTTGGACAAAGGCCTGGAGGGACAGGACAAGGGGGGATGGCTTCCCACTGCCAGAGGGCAGGGTTAGATGGGATACTGGGAAGGAATTCTTTATTCTGAGGCCCTGGCACAGGGTGCCCAGAGAAGCTGTGGCTGCCCTTGGATCCCTGGCAGTGTTCCAGACCAGGCTGGACAGGGCTTGCAGCAACCTGGTCTAGTGGAAGGTGTCCCTGCCCAGGGCAGGGGGTTGGAACAGGATGGGCTTTGAGGTCCCTTCCAACCCAAACCATTCTGTGATTCTACAACCAAAAGACAAAACAAACCAGCCATTTTTAGCAAAGTGACGCCAGTCTCAAGACACCTTCAGCAGTGACTCCAGCAGAGAACGACTCCTCCAGGAAATGCTCACCTTTCTCTCCCATCTCCCTCTCTTGCCCGGCGATGCTGCAATTGCTCGACGTGGTACTGGCTTCGAATCCATTGGCAGACTCGCTCTCACAGAGACCTTCCTGAGACTCTTCTGCCACACTGTCCACCTCAATGGTCATGTCACTCTCGCTCTTGATGCTGCGCGACTCGTCCTGGCTGAGGGCCAGAGGAGAGGCCACTGGGAAGCTTGAGGGGACGCTGGGGGCTAAGGCAGAGGGGGCAGAGTTGGAAGCATTGGGGTCTGGCTTTTCTGCTATTGTGTCTTCACTGCTGCTCTTCTCCTTCTCATCCAAGTCATCCAGGTCTACTTCATGGCACAGCAGTGTTTCAGGACCAATCTGAGGCATTGTGTCATCCTCATCTTTCAAGGGAACGCTCTCGTTCGCTTCGGCCGGACGTTGGAAGCTGTCATTCCTCAGCTCTGGGCCGTGTGGAACCGATTCTGCCACCAGGGATGGCATCTCCTCATTTTCAGTTCTGAGGGACTCCTCAGCATTCAGCCCTCTACATTCCTCTGCTCCACTACATTCATTGGTCCTCTCTTCAGATACAATATTTGGCACTTCCATCTCACTCTCTCGTCGGTTTCTCTTCTCAGGTGATGCCTGTTCCAAAGTTTTCCTTTTCAAAAGCTTCTTATCTTTTGTAGAAGGTTCTGTTTCACTTTCAGTAGTGCTGGAAATGTCTTTACAGTCCAAGGAAGACACATCTAATCTTTCAGGTTCTGTAAGAGATTCATTTGCCACCTCTTCCTGGCTTCCTGCTGCAATCTTTGCATTCTCTAATGACAGATCTTTTGTCTTGCTCCTTCTCCCTTTTCCCTTAGGTGATTTTTCAACCTCTCTTTTGATTTCTTCCATTTGATCCGTTTTATTCCCAAAAATTTGAACAATTTGTTCACTTTCCTCAACTTCCAGTTTCAGTGTTTCTAGTGGCTGTACTTGAGTCCTGTCGTTTTCTTTCAACGCGTGAGAAATCTTTGGGTTTTCCTCATCCAGCTTCTCATCACGGAGTTTTTCGCTTTTTTCCAGTTCTGAAGTATCTGGAGAAAATTCTTCATTCAAATTCTTTTCAGATGACTCATCTGCTTCACTGTCAGATGTGCCAGAGTCTAAAAAAAATTTTAAAAGAAGCAAACAGCACCCTAAATAATTAATTACAACACGACTTCTTATTTGAACCTCACAAAAAACCCGTATTTTCAGTAATCTGTGGTGTCAACATCAGTTTAGAATAATAATTTTAAACTTAAAAAATCCTGCATTATTCAACACACTTGCTACAGTTCTATTTTTACCAAAAATTTCTACAAAACTGCAGAGTAGTGGTGCTGTCAGAGTTGAGGGAGCATCTGGACAATGCTCTTACTCAGGTGAGTTAGCTCAAGTCTATGATTCTCCTACTGCTATTTCACAAATAACCCAATACAAATGAATTACATTTTATAGCAGCAAAAATAGTTTCACAGATTCTCCTGATCCCATGGATACTGCCTCTCCCATGTGACACTACAAAACCAAGAAACAACGCTTCTCCCCTCCATGCAGAGAAGAAAACCCAGCCCAAACCCAAAAATAAAACCCCTCTAAACCCCAATATGGACATTTCCTTGTAAAACTACTGTACTAATGATGCACCACACAGAGAGCAAGCATTAGTACATCACCAGATTATTCAGGGATCTGTACTAAAAGGCGACAGTGAATTCACTTCAGTTCTTGTTCAGAGAGGCTTAGAAATACCAAAGATGTTGCTGCCATTTGTGTATAATTAACAGCTCTGCTGGATGATGGAGTATTGAGGTTGAAGACTTAATTAGCACAATAAAGACTATCATTATAGCACTGGATTTGGTCTGTTCAGGACTGAAAGGCTCTGGCTCAAGAACATGGAATGACTTGTACAGTCATTGCTCTCCTGTGAGCAAACTGTGCTCCTCAGCAGTGTCAGCTCAATTACTTCCTCAGTAAAATTTACAAGGAGAAGGAAAAAAAAAAAACAACCAAAAAAAGAAGGTAAAAAAAATTAAAAAAAAAAAAAAAACAAAACCAAACCTTTTTTCAAAAAGGTACTGAAAAAACCTCCAAAGCATACACAGGGCTGAGATCACTCACCGTTTGATCCTCTATCAGAATCAAACATTCCTGAGCTACGTCTCGTCTGCCTGCGAGGTGTTGCTAAAATTAAAATCGAAAGAATTAATTTTCATCGAGCGGAACGAGCGCCGAGCGTTTGTGCCGTGGCTGTGCCGGCCCCGAGGGGCGGAGCAGGGACCTCAGAGCTCACATGCAGCTCCAGGCCACAACACCACGAGGGCACCACGGGGACCCTGGGCTCCAGCTGGGAATGGTGGGGAGCACACGCTGTTCCCTGCACCTCTGGAGCCGGATTTACCTTCACTGCTGGGCGTTTTGGGGAGGCTGCAGGACGTGTTGGATGGAAGAGTGGATTTCAGAGGGGGCCGCCCACGCTTGGATTTTTGTTTCTCTTCGTCCTTCTTCTCATCCTTTTCACCATCTTCTTTATTCTGCAGGGGACACAATGGATTTTTATTAATGTTTCACTGCTGATTATCAAACCTTTTGCTCTATTAAAAATACTAGACTGTGGACGGAAAAACTTTTTTTTATTTTCTTAAACAGGGACAGTGCTAGCCATCAAATATGGTACTACAAGAAACTTATTGAAATCATTACTTTTGTTTTCTTCTTCTGTTTTCTCTTTGGTCCTCCTTTTTCCACAGGCCAGATAATCCGATCAGCTTTCACCCATTCATCATACCTGAAAGGGAACAACAACATGCTGTTATCACTGCACATAAAAATGCTGTTTGAATATGAGCATTAAGAGACTTGAATTACAGAAAATATTTATTAGGCAGGAAAAGGCCAACACCAGGCTGGATGGGGCTCACAGCGACCTGGTCTAGTGGAAGGTGTCCCTGCCTGTGGCAGGGGGGTGGAATGAGATGGCCTTTAAGGTCCCTTCCAGCCCAAACCACTCCGTAGGAGCAGAGCATGTATTTACAACACATGCAGTATCTGGTCTTGGAAAGATTAATGGCATTTTGGCCCACAAAAAAAAATTATGGGATGAGGGAATGAAGGTACAAACTTCCTTGTCTCTAACCAGCAAAGCACTGGAACACTCCGGGCACTGACTCAGCTCTGAAGTGTCAGTTGTTCCACATCATATACATAAGACAGTTGTCACCACACCATGACTCAGCAGGAAAATGGACCCTTTTTTTTTAAAGGTAAGGTTTTTAAACTATGGCAGCAAACTGGATGAGATTCTGAAAAGCACAAACACACTAATGCTCCTCAAAATCTCCTGAGGTAGTAATAAGGTAAAGGGACACCTGTAAATACTTGGGGAGTATCCCCACACTCAAACTTCATGCTGCCACATAAAGAAATTTGCTTATGGGTTTGGAATACCATGAGTTATGTACCAGAAGTATATAAAGTAGTATAAAGACTGGCTACCAGGAGAAGCATTTTTATAATCACAGTAAACATTCAATACAAGAATGTATTTTGTTGCCAGAATTCCAGTGTTTAATACACCTAATTGTAAATATCTTCACCATTACCAATGACTCCCTTAAAGGAAAGTCTGCTAGTGCTAACACTGGTAGACACAATAAATATCAGGGACATTTCTGGAAGGAGTGAGAATTACTAAGGCAGACAGACACTTGGAAAAATACGAGTATATTCTGACATTTCAATGCAACACCATGAACAAATTCACTAACACTGAAAAGTGAGAGTCAGAGCCTGTTATGTTGATAATTCAATTTGGAGCCACGTCACTGACCAGCTCTCACTTTATTTCCTTAAAAACAAAAATTTCTTTTGCAAATAAGCCTTTGAACAAAGGAATGAAAGGCAATTTGTTATCCTCACCTTACATTCCAACCGTAGTAATGAACTAAATATAAAACCTCTCCATCATCAATTTCTGTGCTTTTAATACTGGCTTCATAAATTTTTTGAGTCTTTCCACGTCCATATTTTACTTTCACTTTGGTTCCAGTCAGGCAGGGTTCTGCGTCCTCCTCATCCTCTTCACCTTCTGATTCTCCTTTGTTCTCAATTTCTTCCCTGCAGTAAAATGTATTTCAAATGCCCACTAATTAGTGACAATCATATTTTAACATTTAAAGAGAGTAGTAAAGGCAGAAAAAGGCTGCAAGAAAAAAAAGAAATTCATTTTCTGCACCCTGTTCTGTCTCTGAAGCTTGCTCAGAAACAGATTTTTTAAATCAAGAACAGGACTGAGGGAGAATAGGGCTAAGTGCCAGAAATATCCAGAAAGTTATATTAAAATTTAAACACAATTTATAAAGTGTACAACTACCTCAAAGCTTAAAGATTAGTTTTAAAATTAATATTTTGATAATACAGAGAGGAATAAAAGTTAACTCAGTGTGTCAGGACAGTCTCCTAACAGGATAGGAAGAACTACCTTCAGTTTTTGAAATACTTGATTTTGACACATTATTTATAAAAAAAGGCTCTTTTACAATTTGCTTAACATGCTACAGTTTACTAACTGCATCTAAGTTTGAATTGCCATCACAGAGATCCTCTCATGGATACAAACATTCCATTTCCATTCCATTGGAAAAAAACTTGATTACTAGAGTGTTTAGCCAAGCTTAAGAGTGTCTGCACAGCTCTTATTAGATACATCCACCTCTTATTACACCTGTAGCTACTATTTAAATATTATACTCAGACGTATTTTCAAGAATTACAATCTAACCCATTTTTAGCTATAATTACCTCCCTATTTAAGGGAGAATTTAGCACAATTTAAAAGTTAAACTACAAAAAAGGTCAACAAGAAAGAAAATATTGAAAAGGACTATGGGCTTGCTTTTAATGAAATATATTTGCTGGCCTTCAGTGAAAGATCAACTGTCTTGTGGCAAGCAACTCAGAGGACAAGCAACACCCACACAGCTTAAAGAAAACTCTTTGATGCCTCGATCATCTGACACACAATAAAAACAAGGAGCCTGTAGCTTCACCAGCCACCAGCAAACACTAATAAGCACAGGAGAAGAGGGATTTGCCATTTCTATTTCAACTGCCCAGGGAAGTGTCTCCCAGCTCTCCCCATCCTCGTAGCACCTGGCAGACTCACAGCCTGGTCAGCTTGGTGTCGGGAGGTATCGGTGTGAGAGAACACCAACACAGTTTTGGCAAGTACCATGACAGTGAAAAATACTGCCTGGCATCGACCACAAAACGATGCTTCCATAAAGTACAGCAGGCCCTGCAAGCTTGAAATAAAATGTTCCCTTCCCCGCCAGTCTGAGTGAATTAGCTTTCTGATTTTCACACTTCAGTAAGATCAAGTCTGTGTCCTCCTAGCCGGAGAACAGCTCAGTCATGGCACAGAGAATCAAAGGAAGGTGATGCAGGTCATTGTTTACCTCTCCCTCTGCCTCTCTTCCTCTTCATCTGACTCTTTATCAGAATCCTCCTGTTTTTTAATTTTCTTCTCTTTTTGCTTTGGTGTACTTTTCTTCCCTAGTGGAGTTTCATTTTCTTTCTTTTCTGCATTCTCAGGTGTCTCCTCTACATCTTTGTTTTCTTTGTTACTGTCTTTTAATTTGTCTTGAGTTTTATCCTCTTCACCATCTTTTTTAGCAGGAGTTGCATCGCGGGCAAGTCTTCTCCGTCCCTGGAACAGAAAAAAGATCAGTTTAACGACTCCTGTCACCTGCTTTCTCCATGATCTCTCCAAATCTCAGCAAAAAAGTGAGACATGCAACTCCTGTAGAGAAGAAAGGCTGGAGATGACAAAAACAACTAAATATTCTAAAATATTAAGATTAAAGCTTCAAGTTTTTATATCTGCTTCATCTGGAATAAAGATGAGTTTCTGATTAACTGATGGAGGATTTCAGGACATTTGTTCGGACCTGTAATGTTTGTTGCTGTGATAGAAAGGGTCAAAATGTCTTGTTCACCTACAGCAATAGCATTATTTGAAGTGCTTGTATAGGGCTATTGAGGGGAGGCATCTTCTCCATATCATCTTCAATCCTGGCAGTCACCTGTGGACATCACAGGCAGAAATCTGTCAGCTTTCAAAAAACTCCAAGTATCCCATTTTTAAAAGGCACTTTGAGTACACAGGAAGTTGCTGCCTGGGACTATGTGCAACTGATTCTTAGAGATCTAGCATAGGATTATCATTTGATGTATTAAAACTCTCTTGATAGGATCATTGCTTTTTGATCAGAACAAAGCCAATTATTAAACAGACAAAAATTTCTTAAATTTCTTTATCCTTTTTATGAGTGTTCTCAAAAAGAAAAACCAACTCAAAAATAAATGAACAAACTAAGAACAAAGCTAATGTCATGTCAGGAAGTTCAGCGAGGCTGATGCAGCTTGGAACAACCACTTTATTTAGATAGAAATATAATACATAATAGAAGTCTCAAGTTGTGTTTACACCATGTCCTTTCATCCATTAATTTATAAGGCCATATATTTGCTTGAAAAGCTGCTTTGCAAGAAGTACCTTAACAGAATGACATTTTAGTTCAACAGAATCCTCAGAACTTGAACAATTTACAAGTAGCAATTCTTGTCCTTCAGTAGTCACGCTCTATATTAAGGAACACAAAATGTTCTTTTAACGTAATTAAATGAGTGCTACAGTCATATTCCAATACCTCCAAAGCACTGCTTGTATTCTCTGTGGTGTTCAGGATCCACCAGCTGATGGGTCACTGGTCTGATCTATGTAACTACGAATACAACCCTCACCTCTACAGCATTTAAAGACAAATGAAGGCTAAACTGAATTGTTCCACCCTCTAGTTTTGTCTAGATACTGTAATATTTGAGTGGTTTTTTTATTAGAAGAGAGACTGTGATAAAAACCAACTCAGAAAAATGGATCTTCCTTTGATTCTTAGATCCATAGCAGGTTTTTGGTATTCCTGTTTCTCGCCGGAAGGCTCCAGAGGCTCCGTGCGCCTGCGGAAATCCTCACCCACAACCGAGACTGTCCTGCTGCGTTTCACTGCTCTGATGATACACAGCTCAAAGCAGCTCCCAAGCCATCCCTGAACCACAGCACCTCCAACGCAGCCTGAGCAAATCCCACGCATGGTGTGGAATATGAAGGAATAATCAAACCTGATTCTGTTTCCAGTAGCACATAATTAACAGTTAACACTCACAGAACTCCACACTGGTACAAGTGCACCAATTCCAACACGCAATTGCTCCACAGGGAAAACTCATTATGGAAACTGTTCACTGTACAAAGGGGCTTTGTTAAGGACTAAACACGAATCAGTTCAAACCACTCACCCTTGGGGATCTTAGTTCAATTTCTTCTTTCTCACTCTCACTGCTGGAATAATTTTCTTCTGCTTCTTTTTTAACTTCTGTTGGGGGCATTTTTTGTTCCTCTTTCACACTCTCCTCCATTGGTTCCACGTGTTTCTGTGTGTCTTCTACCACTTTTGGTTCATTGTGATGGATGGTCCTAAACTGAATGTTTGCAGAACGGCAGTACTCTTCAAAACCATAAAGATACCTACAGACACAAGTAAGGTCCCATTTATATTTCATGATTGATTTTCTATTTATTGAAGTGCATAAAACCTATTTTCCTGCTCAGTAACTTCAGGAAAATAAAAAAAAAAATTAAAAAGAACAGCAACCAAATAAACCCAAATAAACAAAAATATAAAAGCTAGAGAAGATTTTGAAATTAAACAATTTTGCACACAAGTCAAATGGTGAAAAAGAATACAGAGAGGTGCTTCCCACATATTTAACTTCATCCCCAGCCAGTTAAGAATTCATGACAGTAAAGCCACGCATGAACTTGTTCTCTGGTAACTCTTGTGCACACTCTAATCCAGTTACAGATGAGAGAGGTATGAATTAGCTTATTCCTCATAGAATTAATATGCAAGTTACAACACACTATCACTGTCACAACACATTTTCATGTGTCCAAACAACATCATCATCATTTCCACTGTAACAGCAACCTAATACACATTTATCAATTACTCTTTCTAGGATAAACACTCTTCTCTGTAAAATACAGACCTTTAACATGTGCCCAGTTCAAATCCCACTGAAGATAGTCTCAATATTGTCATCTTCATCAAATTAACATGAGTTGAGTCATTAGTCATCCCTATTTCCAAATTTCCTTAGGTTCGAGTCAAGAGAACCTCATTCTTCCCTTTTACTCAAAAAGCCCAATTGTTTCGTGTCAAACTTCCAGGAGGATAAATAAAAATAATTTTTATTTAGAAAACGAGCTTGAAAAACGTCATTCCTAAAAGGTTTCCAATTCAAAAGTTACAACACAGCCGAAAAGCGAGGGTCAGCAGAAAAAGATTTATGCATTTGTTCATGATTTTACTACTTCATACTGTCACATCCACCATTGCAATGCACACAGTTAAGTCCTACAGCCATTATTCTACAAATTCTGCAGAGATTATATGTAAATATACAATCTGAAACACATCTTTTTTCAGTCAACACCTTTCATGAACTAAAGCAGCTGGTATAAAATTCTCCTCAATGCATACGAGATCTAGAGATTGAGGAGTCCATTCCTGTTAATTGCCTTAACTTACAAAACTGAATCTGCCGAAGCTTATTTTATAAATTTCACTGTTGTCTTCTGAAATGGCATCAGCACATGAGGAAAGTGATAGTTTCTTGGCAAGAAAATGAGCAGGATTCTCCTGTCTTGGAGCAACAGGAACTTGCACAGCCCTGAATACTCCCTCTTTTCTCCCACCATTTCAATCCTCAGCACTGGAAAATGTTCAGAACTGTTCATTAACTGAAGGATATCAGCTGCTGTCTCTAAACTACCAAAAATCTCTTGAATAATACACATGCTACTACTAGGAAAAAAGAAAGGAAAAGTGTTTTCACCATTATCCAATATGAGAACTTACTTTCTATAAGCAGTTTTTACATTGTAGGAAGCAGCTGAGTTCAAAATAGGAATGCCAAGGTCCATATAAATTTGCTTCCATACAGCACCACTCTCAATCTTTGGTGGGGAAAAAAAAGAAAAAAGGAAATTTACAGGTTTTGTTTAGCAAGAACATTAAAGAATAATATCTAACAGAGTCACAAGCCCCAAAGCCTTTTACAACCATTGAACACTTCGGGTTGGAAGGGAACTTAAAAGCCCATCCAGTGCCACCCCCTGCCATGGGCAGGGACACTTTCCACTGTCCCAGGTCGCTCCAAGCCCCATCCAACCTGGCCTTGGACACTGCCAGGGCTGGGGTATCCACAGCTTCCCTGGACAACCATTTATAGATATGAGTGAATAGGCACATTTAGTTCAGGGAACATCCAACACTTACATTGTCACACCCACCCTGCTGATAAACCAGTCTAAAAAGTTTGAAGAGATTAAGGTCCTTGTAGCCCAGAACTGGTGGTTTATTGATAGGAGTACCTGAATAAAACAAAACAGAAACAAGTTATCCCAAAGAACAGCAAGTTGCCTCTTCCATTCCTTTAGCGCACATTTGATTACAAGCATCTTTCTGCATTTTAAAATCTGTCATGGTTTAAGGTATGTCCCAAGTCAGTAGTTTCCAATCACCAGCTAAGGCTTCACAATCTTTTGAATGCATCATTATCTCTGGGTGCTTTATCAGCCACCCAGGTTTATTAACAACCCCCATCCACCTGGCTGCATCCCACTGCTCCTCACATGAGCCAGGAGGACAGCCAGAACTGCAGGAAGCTCCAGAGAACACCTGAGGAATGCTGGAATAGAGCAATGTGTGAAGAGATGAACTCAAAACACTGTGGGCTGAAAGGAATGAGGAAGAAGCAGAGATGCTGGATTAGCAAGAGACACTCGGGCAAATTGTCAGAATGTGGAAAAGCACAAGGCCCCAACTGGACACCAATATTTGGGACAGTTCCAGGGAAAAGAAAGAACTCAAATCAGCTGAGTGGCAGTGACATAAAGAACATTAATTATTTGCAAAAGGGAAAACCAAAAGTGACTTAGGGCAAGTGGATGCATACGTAGACAATAATCCTCCCAGCAAGGAAGAATATCAAACCTCTTCCCTGCTGCTTCATATCTTCCTTCATCTTCACGCAATTATATTTGGAATCATTAAAATAATTTTATAGGACTTTGGGAATACTGTCATGATTCCAAGAATCAAAACATTTATACTGAGAGAACAGAATGTAGAACTCATCTGGTGGGAACAGAAATCTTTATATAAGGACAGGGAAGGAAAGTAAAAAGCAAACAGGCAGGGGAAACTCCCAGTCCTGAAAAAGTCCTGCACACTGCTCAATCCACATACTGGCTTAAGGAACATTTGATGGACTGAGTCTTCAAATTCAGCACACAAATGCTTTCTTCCTTTGCCTTCACAAGGTCCTGACATCCCTACTTGTTTTGTAGTCTATGAGTGTTTAAGGAAGAGAATGAGAAAGGAAAAAACAGGAAAGGGGGAAGAATCAGGCTACGTCCAAAGAAAATTGTGGATTAGCCCAGCAGCAGAGTGATTTCTTTTTCTTTCCCCCAACTTAGCCTTTTATTCCCCTAAGGCAGGTTATTCTCCAGAAACACTGGTTATATACGCAGGCGGCCTCAAAATTATATCGGATGAGCTCCCGAACACTTTGCTATTAATACATGCTCAGTTTCTAAACCTGTGATAAGAACTGGCAATATTGAACAGCTTTTGAACTGTTCTTTTGTGATTCTGTAGTCCAGAACACACCTCACTAGAAGGGATACAGACCCTCTTTTACAAAGGCAGCTTGATTTTCCCCATTAATTTTAACAACCTCCCCCCCTCAAAAAAAGAAAGGGGGAAATATTCAGACTCTACAAGCACTTCATGTTTTACCCTTAACTCTGGTTACTTCAAATTCAAATACATCAACATTTGCTGCAACCTGTGCTGCTATGGAAATACCATTCAGGTAACTGCAAGAGAAAAGAAAGATAAAAAAAAAAAAAAGGGGAAAAGGGCAGTAGCTACACGTGTAATCAACCTCCACACCAAGGCAACTGCAGCATGAACACAGTATTTGAAATACTAGATTGAAATGCTGACTTCCTGAGTAAAATGAATAAAACCAATATACTCTAAAAGACAAAACTCTCTGCAGGCTCAAATATGTTTTTTAAAAAAGAGGCATAAAACCTTCCATTTTAGTGTCAGTCTCATCACAACTGCAAATGCAAATACCTTATGCAATAGCAGCTCTCCAAGCAGCAGGTACATCCTGCTCCCTATGCAGAGCACACGCACTTCTGATACAGGTCTGAAGCCAAGACTTCAACTATTCTAATTTATTAGATCTTACTTAATTCTGTAAAGACAGACATTTAAAATACACTATTTTATTGTTCTAGCTACAGGATAAAATAGAATCTTTTAAGTTGTCTCTTCAGGTATCACTGCTCCATTCGTGCATGGTAAGAGCAGTTCTGCATGGAGACCTGAGGATGGCACATCTCCATTCTCTGCTGGTTGGATTTCACCATCCATGAACAGACTCCACAGCTTCCAGCCTGGGATTAACAGCAGCAGAGCTCTCGGCCACGGCTGTCACAACCAGAAATCAACTGAGGGCTTATTTAACAGGGGTTGTGAACATAAGAACGGCTTTGTGAAAGCAAAACAAAACCAAAACACCTCAGGGAGGATTTGAGTTCCCTTTGAGTGCTGTGCCATTAAAGAAGTGGACTGGAGATTAAAAAAAAGGAAGAAAATTCAGTGTTACCTCTGTCTTCCATAAACTTGTAAAGCTGTTGGAGGAAGTTGTCCCTCTCTTCAGGATCAAGCTCTTCCTCAGGCTGTGAAAATAAATGCAGTCATAAATAAAAACAGCAAACATGCAAAGTAACTATTTATTGGTACAAAAGCCTAAGAGCAAGAACTAAACCCAAACCACTTCCCATTTGGCCCTGAACCCCTGTAATGGTGAAATATGTAGAAAACAAAATTTACTCAGAAAGACTGAAGTGGTACCTCAGGAGGAAAAAAAGAAAATGCAGGTGAGGGAAAGCATCAGTCCGTGACAGAATGAATGAGTGACCCTCAAAATGAAAACACTAACACATGTAGCATACCTGCCTAACACAGAAGAGCTCTGGTATTTACAAGACCAAAAGAATTCACAGGAATTCCAGGGGGTTTTTTTGGTTAGGTTCTTTCTGTTTGTTTGGGGTTTGTTTGTTTAACTCATTTTCCTTATCCCAACTTCAGCTCAGGCAGAACAATTCTTTCTGCAACCATACCTGGATTTGATGCTCTAGACAGTATTTGTTTTCTAATTAAGCTCCAATGCTTGATTTCAGCACATATTTGGAAAACCCTTTGAAGGGTTCACTTCTATAATTTTTTATTATTGGAAGTTCCCTGGCTTTACCTTTACAACTTAAAGCCTCAAAGAGATAAACACTTACTAACTTTATGGCAAGCACTGCACAGTGTGAAATAAAGATATTCTTTTATTCCAGTGAAAATCATTAAAATAAAGTAAATTTACTGAGGTGTGGAGGAGGCAGGGAGAGGAAATAATGTCTACATATCTTCATGGAATTTTGAGATTCTAGCAGAGACCAAAAAAAAAAAAAAAAGAAAACCTTTTCCCTGCAATGCTTTCTGCATGCCACTTTCTTCCTGCCAGCCTGGCAGTTTGCACAAGGCAGGCTGCAGCTGTCTTGAAGGAAAGACGTACAGTACGTGTCAAAAAATCTTATCATTACGTTATTAAAAATAACAGGAAAGTGACAAGCAGTTCCAGAAGGAAACCAGAACAACAATTTAGATTTCAGTCATCTCTGCATTCTGTAAACTTTAAGCTTCAAGGCAGGGAGATAGGCAGGGAAATGGGGATGTACATGCTAGTGGCTCGCTAACCAGAAAGCAATCCACCCAGTATCAGAATGAATCCCAGCCCTGCCTGCTTCACTGAATTCTGAGCTTCTAAACCCAAAAGGGCTCAGCTACAATCAGGCAGAGACAATATCTGTGTCTTACATTACTAATTTTTCTTGGGGAATAATTGGAGGAAATTAGAAGTGTAATCACAACACTGTACAGCATCAGTTACCATTTGCTCAGCACATTACAGGGATTATATAAGGAGAAACAGTTATCTATAGAATTAGCATGCTCTTCCAGGTTATCAAGTGAAGTATTGCTATAGAAACCACAGCTTTTTTCCTCCCCATCTAGACTGCAAAATAACTTGAAGATCGAGAAATTTCTACCATCTACTGTAATGTTTACTGACTGAAAGCCATACGGCTCAAACTGTGCAAACCAAATACATCACATAACAGCAGACATTCAGAAATACGTCTGAATAGTTAAATTAAAGCCATTTCTTCTGTGTGGGCACAATGCCAAACCAGAACTGTGGGTCAGAATAGCAGAAATGTAGGTTAGAAATAGCAATCTTGCAGCCAGAATTTAACCCTTTCACTGAGACCAAGTACTTTCAGCTGAAGAAAAGCAAAAAGGGAAGATGAAAAGCTTTTACTTCTTTATAGGGTAGGGGCATAAAACCTGGCTGCAATAATCATCCACCTCTGTGAGACATCCCAAATTCTGCACCTGCTTCTCTCTGTTGATGGTGTATGAGCCCCTTGACAGAGGGAGTCTGAACTGTGCCTGGTACTGATGCCAGAACAGGCATCAGATCCTTCTGAGAAGTCACTTGAGTAAGACCTGAGTGACTGTCACCATGGAATAAATCATGGATCAGCTGTTCTTCTGCTTCTGGCCAAAATGAGAAAGACCAACCCTCCATGGATACGTTTATTGCAACACAGGGGTAAGACGTCATTTTTTTACCAGGGTTATCTGTTTGGAACTGGACATTAAAGAATTCCCAGGAGTGTCTGCTGTTGTGATTTAGAGCTGAGTTTTACTTTAAATACATCAGCCATCATAAAATCATAGAATGGGTTGGGGTGGAATGGACTTTAAAGACCATCTAGTACCAACCCCCCCCTGCCATGGGGGTTCATCTAAGCTCCTCTAAATCTGCACCCAAATCAAGGAAACACCCGAGAAATGTTGATCCCACAACCTGTGATCACCATCAGAGAGCAAATGGAGAGCTGAAATTCCCAGCATTGATTTCCAGCAGGAACCAGGATGACAGTGCTACTCTCCAAAACTCACGGCTACTATCCAGACACTTGTGCCCATTTTAGACTTGGCATAAATAAATTCACAGTGATAACTGTTTAAAAGCAGTTACTGAAGAGAGTTCTGTCTCTCCCTTTCATCTTTTCCTATACAGATGTTGCAGAAAGGGGGAGTCTGTAGTCAAAGGTGAGTCCAAGTGAGAGGCAAAACAACATGAAAATTTTAAGCTGCAGGAGTTCAAAACTGAGACCTTTCTGCTGTTCATCCAATACCCACAGCAAAATGCAACATGAGAAAAACTTTTTAGTTTCAGGATGAGAGGCTGAATTTCATTTAAATGAAAATAAATAAAAATCTCCAAGATGCCCCTTTTCTAATTAAAATATTGAAATTTTATGCATTTGAGGTTTTTTTCATGCTTCCTGACAAGCAGACCACATCCATTAGAGAACACTGTAAACAGTAAAACAATAAAACCAACAATGAACATTATCTTTGTATAATGGACATGTTCCTTTCCCAACTCCATTTCTTACTGCCTTCCAAGCAACACTATTAGAATTCATTTCTTTTCTAAAACTATATGGTAAGAACCACGAAGCAACACGAAGCACAGAGAAATGTGCAGAACACTTGTAACTGGTTTTACTTCATTTGGTTTTGAGCCACCTAATTCACCATGAGTTTTGCCTCTGTCCTTAGCATGATTTTAAACAAGAATGTGGCTCTGTTACCTTGACTCATCATTTACTCTACAGAAAGATGTTAAAGCTTCTGTGGCTGTCAACCTTTAGGGCTGAGTGGGAGCACAAAGGATGAAAAAGTTTCTTCTACAAAAGAAAGAATGAATCTCTACCTACAAGCATGAACACCCTGAACTCAGGCAATACGAGGTGGAGCTACCAGGGACAGATCTTTCTTTTATGTTATAAATAGACTGAAAAGACCATAAATGCTTCTGTGAAAGAAATGCAGGTGAAGAGGAAGAACAGCATACACAGGATTTGGAGTTCAGAGGAGGAGATGATCAAGACAAGCTGCCAGAATTACAGTTAATGTAATTTTGTTGCTTCAGAGTACTTCAATGCGATTTCATCACTTGCACATTTGCTTTCTAACGCCAAGCTTGAAAACTAATTAAGGAAATGACAAGAATTAAACTGATTGCAACAAGTTAAGAGCTTTAAACCACGTGGAGATGAGAGTGGTCTTAAAATGCTAATTTGTACCAACAAGAACCAGAAATTCCACAAGCCAACAATGATTCACTCCAGAGCTGCGCCTCAGTTTGCAACTTCTCTTAGAGTGACATTCTGAGAATGCCTCTTTGCATAAAACTGTGAGCAAGAAAGTCTTTAGAGAACATTTGTGCATGGTATGATGCAGGCTGTGCTTCACAGTAGCCAGAACTCCTACAAATGCACACATGCATGAGAAGGAGGATTAGCTAATCAATGTTTAGCTATTTTTAAAGGCTATTCTGTGCATTACACATCACAGCTGCTTAGGGGGGTTTATATATATAAATTACAGAATCTCAGAATGGCTTGGATTGGAAGGGACCTAAAAAATCATCTTGATCCATCTCCTGCCATGGACAGGGACACTTTCCACTATCCCAGGTTGCTCCAAGCCCCCTCCAGCTTGGCCTTGAACACTTCCAGGGATCCAGGAGCTGCCACAACTTCTGTGGGCACCCTGTGCCAGGGCCGCACCACTCTCACAGGAAAGAATTTCTTCTTAGTATCTAATAAATCACTTCTTTCTGGATATCACCCTTCATTAACTTTGAAATGACTGTTTTCCTGTATTTAACTTCTGGAGTCAGCTATTTCAATATTATTTTAAAATACAAATAGGTTGCAACAGACATGGCAATTTGGGTATGATTTTATGTGATCTCCCACAGCTACTCAGAGCAAAGCCTACACAGGGAACAAGAATTATTTTGAAGCAAAATGTAAATATTTTAATAGTTGACTACTGGTTATTTGTAGGAATTTCAAGCCTCCTAAAACACATCACGGATTTCTCATCCTTCCTTTATGGACTTAATGCTAGTAAAATATATGGTAACAACTTATCATGAGAACTGAAATCCTTGCTTATTTGCAGAATAGGAACATTGGAAAATGCCTCTGGCATCTTCCCTTTCCAACAGGGTAAAGCAATTGTGGCTGATTTTTTTGATGCCGTTGTGATGCAAGAACCTTAAAAACGTTAAATGAATGCACACAGTTAAACATGCTACACATACATCCTCCAGGTGACTGTCAGAAATAAGCCTTAAGAAAATCCCTCTAAGCAAACACCTGGAGGTCCTACAACTCCTCCCTCAATGAGCCATGGAGACCAGCTAGATGGAATTTTTTTTTTGAAGAAATTCCTTGCCTTTACTCTGGTCTTCAGCGAATGTATCTGTTAAGAACATGTACTGAAAAGATATTTCAAATAACTGCGTGTTAAGATCTTCATTCTAATGGTATCAGAATGGCTCACAGGGAGACTGAGAGTCAAAACCAAATGTTGCTTACACATCCCCTTGTAAAACAGAGAGTATTTGAATATTTCAGCTTGAGAAACAAACGTGATGGATTGCAATGGATTCCACAGCTTCTCCTACCAGCATATTTACCTGTCTGGAATCCGTTGCTTCACTACTTTATGTTTAGATTGGATTCTTCTTTCTTCTTCCCTGACAGAACAACTTAAATACAAGCAAACACAGTGCTAGATACAACCTGTTTTGAATAGAAATCAGGTAATGTTCCAAAAGCTTTTATTACTATGTGGAGATACTGGAGTTAAGATTTTCTCTTTCCTTTTAGCTGCAGTGCATAGACTGCCAAATGCACCCTCCAAACACAGTTAATTATCTTATTATGACATGTTGAAAACTGGGTAAGAACCAAAAGCAATATCCAGATTTTTATCTGGATTCAAACTAACTGAGTGATTCTTGTAATTTTCATTCGATAAAGAATTTTTTTCTAAAATACCTCTGGAGTTTTTCACTTTTTATGAAACGTGTTATTAGAACCTTAACTGTTAATGGAAAATAATCCTGAGTTGCACCATGTATTACCAAAATTCCAGCAATCTGAACATGCTGAGTGGCTCTGTGTAATGCAATCCTTGTCAGAGCCCATGACAAGCAATTTCCACACTGTCCTCCTTCCCAGTCAACTCTGGACCACACAAGTCACTCACCACGGATGAGGAGGAGGAGTACCAAACCAACACCATATCTGTTCCCCCTCCTTAGCTCACAAAAGCCATGTAAAGCCTGGAAACCTGCTGGTACCAATTCTACCACCTCTTAAAAGATGTCATAAAAGGCAACACACTTAGAAAGACAGTTTCTGTCAAAAAAAAGTTGCAGATTTTTAACCCAGCTACTGGAAAAATGGCAGGATCTAATGTCACCAGCTACAGCAGATCTCTCTGCTCCATTATCACTAAAAAAGATCCTACTTCAGAAAAATAGGCTCCTTTCCATTCCAGAATTAAGACTTTTCTGACTGACTTTATCCTGTGATTATATATAAAGTAGGTCTGTGTCCATTTGATTATTTAATGATGGCCTATCATGGCTGGGCAGCAGCTGGACAGGCCCTGACAGCAGAGCTGCTGTGCACATCGAAAGATGGGAATGGGGGAAAATAAAAAGGTATTTTGAATAATCTCACTCCCATCTCTAATAATATAACCAATTACAGTTCTAAAACAAAAATTCCACTGAGAATATTCTGGGAGAGGATGGACAGAAGCTATTTTTGACCTTGTTTAATAAAAGGAAGCACTCCACAAAATATAAAATTTCAGTAATTCAACATCTGTATTCAAATACAGGCAAAAAACGGTCCAATCATTCACTTGTCGATTTTCTCTGCAGCCAGTATTACTGCCTTTCTAAGGGAAAAGGAAATAGAAATTCCTTAAATTCCCCAAATGTTGTCTATTGCAATATCTAGCATGGCCCACAATTAAAAATATGTATTCTAACAGCTGAATCAGGAATTTGATTTAATGGGCCATCATGACAGTTCTGCTCTGACATTATCTAAGAAGATTCATATCTACTCTCTGCTACACAGCTTCAGCATGAAGATGCTCACCTTACATGCCTACTTGTCACCTGGAAATAATGGATTCCACAGCTTCTCCTATCAGCACATCCACCTGTCTGGAATCCTTTGCTTCATTATTTTACATTAACATCATTCTTTAAAAATAAATTTCTATTTCTTTTACAGGAATGCCTTTTTTTATTTTTTTTTAAAACCACCAAGCTTCCCCCTCCCCCTTCTTTGTTTGAAACACACAGCATTTTATGCAATAGGCATGAAAAATGATAATAAAAATGGATACTAGAAAACTAGTACAGCAATCCTTGATTTTCAGTGACTGATACTCTGCAATTTTAACCAGTGTTAATACAGACAGAGCAATACAGACTGCAACAGTTCACACCCTGCAAAATGTGGCCTATTCAGTCTTTTTCACTGCAAACAGAGGGAAAAATCCCAGAGGATTTTACATTTCTGCACATATTTCTTAGATTTGTCTTATACCATTATTCCCATACAGACATCTACTCCATTTTCCAAAACACTGATATCAAAGCATAAAATTCATACCTAAAATAGATTCTCATTGTCTTTTTTTTTTTTTTTTTACCTGGAAAGATCTCCTTTGGCTGCAAGCTCCACCAGACAGTTCCCAGATCAGAAAACCAAGTCAAACCCCCATCCCCAACCACCACGCTCACACCACAGATTAAAGCACACGATCCTTACCTAGGAGCTGCATTCTTTCAAACGTAAAATGGTTTTACTTCCTTTCTATCTAATCTGCCCACTGCCTGGACATATTTTCAGCCTGACTTCCAAATACTCGCTCGCGCTCGCTCTCTCCCCGCGCGGCGGCCGCAGTTAACCGGCATTACTTACATTCTCTTCCGCGCACACACAAAAAAATTAATAAAACGAAACAGTAAGACTAAGGAGAAAGCGAGGCATTAGATGAAAGGCAGAGGGAAGGGCCAGCCCATCTCCGAGCCCCCGGCCAGCCCCGGCTCCCGCGGCCGCTCCCCGCGCCTGCGCCGCGCCCGCTCTCGGTTGCCCTGGGAACGCCGAGGCCGCCGCCAAGCGCCATCGGCCATTCCGTGTGGGAAGGGAAGGGAAGGGAAGGGAAGGGAAGGGAAGGGGAAAGGGAAGCGGCGTTTGACCTTCCTCCCAGCACACAGACCGCGCTTCGGGTTTACGGTTAATGTTTTCACGGTGTATTGTGAGAATGGCGCGGTGGGAAAACAAATAAATCCCGCAGTGCCTCCCCTCTCCAACCCCCACCTCCGCCCATGCTTCTAAATCCAACATCCAGGTTACAACCAGGGAGCAGAAATAGAAGGGAATTCTGTAACGACAGTTTTGATGACAAGAAGAAACTGGCCAACTTTATGGAAAAGGAGCCACTTAAAATATTCCAATGTAGAAAAAGCATTTTACTGTTAATATGAGAATCATGGAATCACATTCCATGATTTGGGTTGAAAAGGACCTTAAAGATCATCCAGTTCTAATTCCCTCCATGAGGACACACCTTTCACTAGACCAGGGTGTCCAACCTGGCCTGGAATAATTCCAGGGATGGGGCACCCATAGCTTCTCTGGGCAAACTGGGCCAGGGCCTCAGCACCCTCACAGGGAACAATTTCTTCCCGATGTCTAACCTAAATCTCTCCTCTTTCAGTTTAAAACCATTTCCCCTCGTCCCATCACTCTATGCCCTTGTTCAGAGTCCCTCTCCAGCTCTCTCGGAGCCCCTTTTGGCCCTGGAAGGGGCTCTCAGGTCTCTCCCAGAGCCTTCTGTTCTCCAGGTGAACACCCCCAGCTCTCCCAGCCTGGCTCCAGCCCTCGGAGCAGCTTCATGGCCTCCCCTGGAGCAATTTCCAACAGGTCCCTCCTGTGCTGAGGACCCCGGAGCTGTACAAAGTGCTCCCATGAGAGCTCACGAGAGCAGAGTAAAGGGGACAATCCCCTCTTTGATACAGCCCAGGACACGTTTGGCTTTCTGAGCTGTGAGTGCTCACTGCTGGCTCATGTCCAGCCTTTTATCCATGAGAACTCCCAAGTGCTTCTCCTCAGGGCTGCTCTCCATGAATTCCTCTCCCAATCTGTACGTGCCCCAACACGTTAGACAAAAAGTCCATCCACCACATCATTCTATGATTCCCAACCTAACACACACGAAGGTCAGTCCTGCACTGCTCTAAACAGCATTTATTGCCCTGTGAATTAGCTCATAGTTTCAAGTCAACCTCCTGCTTTTGCTTGAAATTTCTTTCTTTTTTTAAAACCACACTGTTTTCAGAAACAAGTTCCTTTTTTTATAACCTATATACAAAGAAAAATACAAAAGATAATTACAAAAGAAAAATACAAAGATACTGTACTTAAGGTGGAATTACTACTATTAGGCTCTACGTAAGTTTTTCGGTTTTGCCTTTTCTTTTGACCCAGAACCTTTCACTCTTCTCTGCCTTGAATTCCTAGTTTCTGAGATCTGTCTCCAGTTTCTTCACTGGGTAACAGGAGACAAGTTGCCACTGCTCACAAATCCCAATAAAGACAACTGTAGCATAGAGAACATGAACAGGACTGAAAAGACCCTGAAGTGAGCTAAGTCTGAGAATAATATATTGGAAAGTGCAGGATTTTCAGGCAAGCAAGTTATTAAATTATCCCTGTCATTTGAAAAATGACAAATTGTCCGGACTCACCGCTACTTCTTCAGTTTTCTCTTCTCTTTTTTGTTCCTCTTCATCAGTTTCTGCAGCAGCTCCATCCTCCTCATCACTGCTGGAGGACTCCAAAATTTCACTGATGTCCATTTTCCAGTTCCGAGGAACACCCTTAGTGCTGAGAAATGTGGTTGCCTCCTGTAGCCCTAGAGAAGAAAGGGCCCTGGCTTCACCTCATCTGCAGCATTCACAGTCACAAAGCAGTTTTTATTTCCTTTTCACCTCCTTGTAAATCACAACACCAACTTAAATGCAATGAATCCATCACAGATCAAGCACCATGGCTTACTTTGCTCTTTCCAAAATATCATCATGTCTTAGATTGGGAAAAAAAAAAAAAAAAGAAAAAGAAAAAAACCCACTGCCTAAAGAGATGTGACATTAATGTTTGGAACAGAGGGAAAACACATTAGTGAGCAAAGGAGTGATGGGACAGGCACAAATCACACATGTACAATTGAAATACCTCAAATTCTTTTCCTTGAAGAGGTGGCCCAAGGGCAGAAAACAACAAAGCAAAACAAACCCAAATAACCCCAAAATCTGCCCCTCAGTCACAATGAAAGACTTTAATAAAGGAGCCAGGAAAACACCCAAAAGAACATACTGCAATGAACTATTCAGTGTTACTGGAGAAGAAAAGGCACCAGTTTTTAACACTGCTGATAGAAAAAGCTCCAGACATTGGTCTCAACTCTCTTCTTTGAAACCATTAGTACCTTTGGTTCCAAAATATTCCCTTGTAGCAAGGAATGTCACAACCCAATTATGTTCTGCACAGGAAGAAAAGTCCCTTTCTTCAATTTATCTCAAACCTGGCATCTGCTATTTTTTTGGCTGTTCTAAAGTTCTTGTACTGTGAAACAGCTATTAAAAACAAAGTAGAAGAGAAATCATTTAATATTAGACCTATCAATCAAAACTACCTCAAGCTTTCATTTGAAGCATTTTAAATCTTGACTTGTTAAGGAGCTGCTCCAGACCTCTACTCAAACCAGATACTGGTGTTATTGAGTGGGGACTTTTTTGTTGCTGGGTGTCATTTTTTATAATAATTTGTAATAAATACAATCTAAACATTTCTCTTAAACACATTTCATGTTTTGATGGATTGTGGTATCCACATCACCCATCCATTCATCAAATTCTGCAATTGTATTTTGAAATTACATGTTAATCACAGACTGTTGTTGCTATGAAGTTTACACCTTGCTGTCTGAGTATCTTTAATGTAAATACAGTGTTTTGAGCAATAGCACAACATTTTAGCATTAGGAGAGGTAACTATATATTCTATCGCTTACTGACATTTCAAATAGACTACCTTGAAAATATTCTATTCATTTTCCACAAATTTGGACTGGATCAAAATAATAAAAATCAAATAAAGAAGATTTTTATTAGGTGGTGTTTTAATAAGGCAGCAGTTATATCCAAAGTTTCTCTAATTTATCCCATTTAAAATGGTTCCCAAAATATCCAAGAGCAATTATCAGAAATCAACAGGTCATCATTTTCCTGCAAATGTTAAAAGAACTTTTGTATGAAATTACTTCTTTTAAAAACCTTGAGCTGATTCTAACTTACCTTTTTTAGGAGAGGACTCTGATTTTGGTAAGTTTTGAAGATCTAGTTCCTTAATGTCTTTTCTTGCTATTGAGTAACTATAAAAGAATAAGGTTTTGTGATTATTTTCACATCACAGAAAAGCCAACATTTGACATAGAAAACCAGGAATTTCTAAAATTTTCAAGTTTTATCGTTCATTTGCATGATCCTTGCTAACAACTAATTGCATAAGGCACCTGTTATTGTAGGTCCTAATACAAGAGTAAATTACCCAGGCTAAGTTTCCAATCTTTCTTTGAAATTCAGGCATTAAAGTATCCTTAAGTAATTAAGAAAATTTGTAAATGTTCTTTATTTTAAATGCTTACCTGCACAAATTCGTAAAGGTAAAACACGTAGGCAAAAATAATTTTCTGAACTGAAAATATTCACAAGAATCAACAGCTGCTCTCCAAAACAAGGATCTAGCTAAGAGGACAGAAGCAAGTCCTCTCTTTTCAAAATGTCTTTTTACTAGCACAGAACAAGAGTGAAGCCAGTTCACAGATTTGCATTGATAGACAGTTGATTTTAATTTTTAAATTACAAAAGTGTTCTCACAGCAAAACATATGGAGGTTGCTCTGTTCCAAAGTCATACTGGATATCCAGTCACTGAGTTACAAGAGAAACCCTAACCAAATTGCAGGGAAAGCCTTACAAGTGAGTTAGTCTAATACATTTTTTTTCCTTCTTCTTTTATTATTTCAGAAAATGTGGAGTAAAACCTCAGGAATCAGAGGCTGCCATTTTCTGAAGTTAAAGCTATCATGCTATGGGAGGAAAAAACCCAGAAGTAAAACAGAGCAGATCTAGATGTTTTACCAGTAACATTCAACCTTCAGTATAGAAGGAGCCAGGCTTATCCAGAAGGCTGATGATACATCTCTGCGTTAAGAGGTCAAAATGAACTTAAGTCTTGCAACCTACTCAAAATCACAGCTATCAAAAACCAAAAACTGCTCACTTCCAAAGAAAGAAAGAGGGTGACAAGTGGCCTTTGGCAAGGAAGGTTTTAGTTACAGTATGCTGACACAGATGCAATGCATGTACAATGAAGAGAAATAAATGGGAGCAGCCATTTAAAAAAACCTCAAAAACCAGAATATATTATTCCTTAAGTAAGACACACATCTCTGTCTCTCCCTCCCCTCTCTCCCTTTTGGAGTGGAGGATAGATTAACAGGACCTTCCTTTCTTTTTGCAGGAATGTTATTCAGATTCTGTGAACATTTTAATTAACAAGTCTATTTACATTCTCTTTTCTATGAAAAAAAAAAGTAGATTAAAGCCTTATAAACTATCTAAACAGCTATGGACATCTGGGCACTGGAGGTAACGAGACAGATACCCAAACTACTACAACAGACACCCATAAAGATGGTCACTTAAGGCAGTAAGGGAAATAATTAAAACCAAACCTCACACTTTAAGGGACAGAAATGATTTAAAGTGTAAACACCTGCATGCTTTTATTTTTTCAAGCTGTTGATATTTTAAATGAAGAAGCACCAGAAACTTTCTTGATTCAATGAATTCTTATTTCCACGTATGTGTCTTCCACGTATGTCTTCCACGACATACACATAAAGGAAAGAAAGGTGAGGAAGCACAGAAGGAGTCAGCTGGAAATAAGATTGTGAATGCCAAATGTGTCCATCCAGCATTACAGAAAACTGTACCCTTTCCTTTTGGAAGAAATAATGTCTTCAGGAGCAATGTGTGATTAGTTTCCCAGTTTCCTCCCACAGACATCTAATCAAAGTGAGCTATCACTTACAATTTGGAATCTGCAAAGGATCGAACTAAACACTGGTCCTTTTTCACGGTGACATCGTCATTGCAGCTCGGTGACACAACCTGAAGATTCAAATAAAACATTCCATTATCAAAAAAAAAAACCAACCTAAAAAAAAGCTGATCTTGAAAGGAAAGAAAGACAGACTGCAGGAAAACTGCTGTTTTCTATTTCTTCTATTATATTTCCAGTACTGGGTAAACAAACCTACTTCAATTTATACTACTACAGCCAACAACAACAAATTTCAAGAAGCAATTTACCCCAAACTATTGACTTGTTAAGTACAAGCCAAAAAAGTTTAACATTTCATTTGGAAACTCAAAACAAATCTACTGAGGTCACATCACAGGACCCTGTTCCTTCACTATGGCTTTTTTTATTCTTGTTCACACATCTTAAAAGCATCTATTTAAAAAGTCACAAACCCATTTCTTTTATACCAGTTTCTGATTTTTGGCATTTAAACTGAGACAGAAGTTGGTTTTTTGGTTTGTTTATTGAGGTGTGGATAACGTAAACCACTGTGAAAACCTTCCACACATCCTTCCACAGTGGTATCATCTCTAGGTCTAAAAAAAGTGATAAAAATGCATTTGCAGTACTTATATTACCACAAACAGAACAAGTTTGTTTTGCTCTAGATCGTGTACAAGCAGAAAATGTTAAATGCAAATATATGACCTCCAGGAACTTGATCCACCAGTTAAGAACCATGTTAAACAAAAATCTGTCATTAATAAAGAGAACTACGACCAGACCATGTACAATACCACATGTACAATACCACCAAAACTGAGGTACATACAGGTGGACAAGGCAGTGTCAACTATTCACCCCACATTACACCATGTCTGAAAATACCAAAAAGTTTTCTACAGAAAGCAACTTTTAATATGCACATGTAAACTTTTCTGTATGTATCAATAAGATGCAGTCTGCCTTACAGTACAAGTCTACTTGGACTTGGATTTATTTAATGTATATTTATGATCAGCAATGGCAATCAACAGCTTTATCCCTTACTGACAGTCAAATACAAATAACCACCACCATCTGCTCCTAGAGTAACTGACCACTGGTGCAAATGCAAGCATCAAAAAAATGAGTATTTCATAAAACTGGAAGTCTAGGGAAAAAGACAATTACATTAAAAAAAAGAATTAAAATCCCACTGCAATTAAAATTCATAAATCTAGATCCTCTTAAGTGCCTGGGAGTGTAAGTCCTAATATATTTTATTTTTAGAAGAAAAGTATCATTACATATTGATCATTTTGTATGCAGTTCTAAAACACTTTAACGCCGTGAAACTGTAACTTACGCATAAATGTTAATCTCTGCTTTCCTACTCTTCATAGATACTGCAAAACACTTGTATTTTTAGCAAACACGGGAGTAGAGCTTAGCCTGACTACATTCACAGCTTTGCTGTAAAAGGAACTCACCAAAGCTGGGTACCAGTCTGCCTTCTCTGAATTACAAGTCACACTCACAACCTTGCCAAGCAATTCATCGTTGAGGCGCCTTTTATCTTCATCCTCTTCTTCACTACTTTCTTCTTCCTTTTCATCTTCAGTACTAAATTATCAAAATGCACAATATTTTAACGTTTATGTCTTAAGTTACTACTTGAAGGCACAACCAGATTACAAGTAGATTTTTCTTCCTATTTTGCAAAGCTTCAAAAACAAAGTTAGAATTTTAAGAGCTGAAATCATCTGAAATACACTTAAATACTAAGTGCACTTTGTAAAAGGAATTTTGTAGAAATTCTTTCCAAGTAGTAGTATTTTACAACAGCATCATGTTAGAATTGGAGACATGACTCAAGTTTTGATTGTGCACAAACATGAAGCAAAGAGAAATGGTCTCTACCCCAAAAATCAAAAAGCACCTTTTTTTTTTTTTTTACTATGTATATAGTAGTATAAAGAAGGTTAAAATCCTACATTTCGTACTACATGAAAGAAGCATAAATGTTCTTAAGGGTACTAAACCTTCAATTTTATAATATTGCTAGCATATGACCATGTCTATCAGCTTTGCACACAATTCAGGTGATAGAGCATTCAGACCATTGCAACTTCAATGGGACTGCTTCAGGTTTAGCAAAGGACACTAAAGGAAAAACAGGACACTCTCAAAACTCACACAGGAAGAGAAGATCTTCTTCCTCTATTAGATTTCTTCCCAATAACTGGAGTTCCAAAGTGCTCTGGATTGGTTAGTGGCAGTTGATCAAGTGTCTTCATGGAAAAGGGGGAAAAAACATTGGTTTGCAACATTTTATTATAAAAAAGATATTAATTAACTACTTAGTTTTAATTCCATGCCCACCACTGTCTTACCTCACTTTCTGCAAAGTGCCTTTCTCCCTTCAAGCATAATGAAGTTCGTCTCAAAGTCCTTTCATCACCGTCATCAAAAACTAGGATGAAGCCAAGAAAACGCATCAGCACAAGCTGATCAGATCTCAATCCCAAGTCTACTGTTTATCTCACAATCAAGAACATTCTCTAAAACACTACTTTCAAGCCTCTATTTACTCATCCTTTAGTTCACAAGCAAAAGGAAAGTCAGTGTTCAGGATTCAGTCTGCAAATAGATTTTCACACAGAGATTCAAGCCAGTACAAAGTAAGGCTTTGGGTGAAAAAGTCTCCGTGTAATTTTGACATCCTACTTATCAATACAACTGCACATTTCAAACCACAGCCCCTGGCTGCACACCAGTTACTACCACCTAGCAATCTTTGGGGTTGGTTTGGTTTTGTAGGGCTTTTCCCCACCCTATCCATTTATTCCATACTTATACCTCCATTTCATATGGTACCTTTTCATTCTCCCTCTTGCTACCAGCAATCCCACAAAAAGACGTATCAATAGCAAGAAAAACAAGTGTCTGGTAAGTTTTTGCTACACTAGCAATGCTGTTTTACAAACAGATACTAGACCTGCAATTCCAAGTCTGACCAATTTATAAGGAATATTCAGTACACCTCCTGTTGTGTTAAATCTCATGAACAGGAATTTCCATCAATTTCCATCAATGTATAGCAGAAGAAAGCTGAAATGCTGTGAGGCTACTGCAGGCTTTGCCTAAGAAAGATCTACTCTTCAAGTTTAGATAAAATCACTTCGTGAAAATTTCCTTGAAGAGAAGGAAAGCTAAGTTACCAACTCCCCCTGACTCCAAACAGCAGAGCCCAGGTGGCTGCAGGCTGGAATCCCAGCAAGGTACAAGTTTATTTGTATGGGGTCAAAGTGCAGAACGCTGCTCTATATTTAAACTACTTGAAACAGGCTTTGTCCACTAGGGAAGTTGGTAAGGGGAAAGAAGAAAGTTTCAAGTGTTGTGCATAGCAGTATGGTAATTTTGGCATACTTATAAAATTAATTAAGATAATTTTAAGATAAGATAAGCTTTAAGGTTCCTCCATCTTCAGAGTAAATACTACTGTGGTATGCTCCATATGCTCCACTACTGAATTATCTTAATGGCTTAGAACACTTGTACACACAAAACAATTAACTTTTCCCCCTCCAAAAATCTCAAACTACTAAATCTTCACAAATAATCATTTTAGGGGACAAACAGCAGGTGACTGACAACAGATAACTTGATTGCAAAACAGCAAACAGAACCTGATACTTGACAATAGAACTAAGTGCTTCTTTTTATTTATTATCTCCAAAATTGGAAGCTCTACCCATTTATTTAAAGCTAGTCCAGGAGAGGGATAAATCAAGCAAACCATTCATAAACCAGATGACATATACCACGTTTTCATCCTTAAAAGATAGAATGTTATAAGTACTGAAGGTTAAGTAAAATACCCCCAGTAAAATACACTAAACTCAAATTAAGACAGAAAAGGAAATTATGACAATCAAGTGTAACAATTTATATTGTGGACATGTGCAAAGCACCTGCAACTGCCAGCGTAGCTGCACAACTTGGAGCAAAACATCTTTGCAGAACAACAAAGTGTAAAAGAACAGCATAAACAGGAAGATTTCCTTATCTAAATAAGTGATCACTTCATTAAGTTTCAATGGAGAAAGGATAGCACCATTTGTCATACAAAAATATCAATTGTTTGAGTTACTAAGGTGGAGCCAAGTAAGGAGTCTCTCTAATTAATCACGATGCTTGAAGTATTTCATAACTGCAGCTACTCCAAACTTGCTTCTCCTCTAGTGAAAACACTTGACTGTGCCTTACTGAAAGGGCAATCAAAAACTAACACTGATAAACTCAGCACCTTTAAAAAGATAAGCTCTTCTCAAACTAAATAGGGCTTGTGGTTTCCATCTCACTCTGCAGAAAAATCTGCTACACCAAAGTACTGTTCATACTCGTGTCGCCCTGTGCGTGACTTTTTAATTCTAGTCCTAGAGGTTTTAAGGGAATGTCTTTCCAAGGCACAGTACCAAATATTAAGGATTCTGTACATATAAGCAGTAAGGCAGATGGCACAGATTTTGGCTATGATAGATTTTGAAGCTGTGATAACAGTCATGTCAGAAGAACTTAATACACTCTAAGCTGCAAATTCATTCCTCTTTTTAATCTCATCCAGAAGCAAGCCTGTTTAACTCTAGTTAAAATGCCTAGAACTAACAATCAAACTAAAAACTTTTAAATTAATGTTGAATAACTTGTATTAATTACTTCATTCCTTCAACAGGTTATTGCTGCAACTCCTGATTCTTCAAAAGCAAAAATCCTAAAGGTTGTATTCTATAAGGAAGAATTCACTGGGCAGGGAGATGGCAGGAAACAGGAACAGAAGACAAGAAGACATCTCCCCATACACACACACACACACACAGAGTGAAGTCATCAAAGGATGTGTTTACAGTGTCAGGACACTCATCTCAAAAGAGGAAATTACAGCCCTGTCTTTCCAAAGAAACAAGTGTGAAAAAGCAGAAGCCCTTTAGGTCCTACCATTGCCTGATCTTGTGGCGGGCAGGGGCTTGCTGGGGACACAGGGTGCAGCAGCTGATTTCTGGGAAGGGAAGGATACAAACTAGCCAGGGGAAGAAAAGCGACATTTCTGCCGGGCAGAGCCCTTTCTTCCAAATATGTTCCTTAATGAGGAACACTGACAGAAGGGGAAAAGAGATGAGTAAGCAGCACAACCTGGAGGAACAGTCTCTGCCATAATGCTTGGTCTAGTCCCAAGAACTGAGTCCAATATGCTCCATACAGAGCATATTCAAACAGTAACAATACAATGGAAATTTTCAGAATTTTGCTGCATCCGGACCTTGCCTATGATAATAGGAAAGAAACAGAATTGGGTTTTTTTCCTGCTTGTGAAAATCTACACAACTCTAATCCATGACAGGAAAATAAAAACAAAGTTCCCAGCAGTAATCAATACAACACTTCCCAAGAGTTAAAAAAAATTGACTAAAAGTTGAGTACCTCAAAAATGCACTAAAATGTGCAACTTTAAACTCACTATTGATGAGCTGGTATCTTCCACTTCCTGTCTGCAGCAGACTTGTATATACCATCAGCAAAAATATACTAACCCTGTCTTTACAATAAGTCTGTCTCAACATTGGTTTTCATGTATTTAAATATATAATATTAACAAGTCAACTATCAAAATCATTTTTAGGAACCTGAAGAAGCTTGTCACAAAATGCTGCAGATCAGTTTGACTACATCTTATTTAGAAATATATATAGATATATTAAAAATAGATTTAAGAAAAAAAAAAAGAAGACAGAAAAAGGAGAACAGAGCAGAACTCTAGAGAGAACATCCTCATAGCAGTTACGAGATGACTTCCACACAGAGCCACCAGTGTTACCAGGACAAGGCAGTTCTGTGACACACAAGTGCACAGGGAGAACAACCCTCAAAGCTGCATCTTGCAAACTCCAAATCCAACAAGTTGTGTTACTGCTGCTGCCCAAACCAGGAGAGATTCTACACTGTACTGCAAGGAAACAATTCTGTCTCGTTTCACAACCCAATTCAGAAACTTCTAAGTCACCAACACAATGAAATAAAAGTACGTACCACAAATTATAGGTGCTCCAGTGTCACTGTGCACATGGAATTATTCTCACTGGCTGCCTGGCAAAGCAGCAATTTTATGAACTACAAGAGATGCTATCTATGAATATCTCAACAAATGTGTGCAGATTTTGCAGATATTTGGGGTTCAGCTGTGGAAACAATATAGAAAGAACCAAGAGCTGTGTAGTGCTTGTTGAATGACCTTGTAGACAAGGGCTGTACTACTGATTCATCTGTAAAAGGGATTAGGAGTAAGTACTGCACTGTATTGTGCTACTGAGAGACTACACAAGTCAAATTTACTATTTTTTAAATGAGCCCCAGTTCCTCTTACAAATATGTATTTCAAATATCCCAGAAAACAGGGAACTTTGAGAGGCCTTTGAGTCTACTCATAGAAAACTATCACCTCACAGACAAAAGCCTGCTGTCTGAATTTGCTTTTTCTGAAATGTTAATCTTACTATGGTTACACATAAAGAGATTAGAGAAAAAAAAAAATCTACCCACCTCCTTGCTCTCCCAACATTAGTGTTTGTACACAATTTTAAAATATTTTTAACACTCAGTTCACATTGTAACAAAGGTGGTTCTATAACCAAGGGTTCGATCCAGCTGTTTTGTAACAAGGTTCTACTGTTAAAATACTATTTTTCACTACAAAATCTTGCTCCTCTACCCGTTAGCACAAAACATGGTGCTGTTCTTTTTATTCTGGATTCTCCAGAAAGCAACCAACAGAGCTACTGCACCATTTTTATGTGCCACAGGTGGACTTAGACAACACATCCCGAGGAAAGGCTCTGGGCAAATACAGAGTTTCCTCAAAATTCATGCAAGCAAATTTTAAAGGCAAAAAGAACAAATTTATGGTGGGTCATGGCGGTAGAGAACATCAGTGGAGGCACTGGACAGTTCCCTGGCCACACCTGTGGTTTTGGATTCCTGGATGACACATGCACAGCCCACAGATGATGCTTCTGCCACGTGGAACTCAACAGGATGCTGGGAACTGGTCAAACCAGCCCTGCAGACATGACCAGTGCCTGGCACACAGCACAGGACGTGCACAGGTCAAGGTTTGAAGGGACAAACCGACAGGTCTCTGGCATGATGGACTCAGCTGGCTGTGGGGGCACTGAGAGCTTGCATCACCCTTGGAGTAAGAGCTTACAGCTCTACTGTACCCAGAACCAAGTTTATTTTTCCTCTTAGCATAAATATCTCCACAAAGCATCAGAAGTAAACTTCTTTTACAAACAGGAAAATTTGACTATAAATAGCTCCTGTTAGCAACCCTGCTCCTGAAGTCCCGGGACATCAATGTTGGTTCATTTGCTGATAAATATCCTCAGAATTATGAACTGGAATTTTCAAAATCCATGGAACATGAAAGATGACTAAAACAAAATCTTCAGTATCTTTCATTTCCGTGACCTAACCACATTAACCTGAAGTGATGCAGTTGGTGGCTGAGACTACACTTCATTCCCAGAACAAGCACTCAGGTCTCTAACTCCTCTCAGCACACACTCACTCAGCATTTCCTGGAAACTGCCACCATCGTTACATGAGAGGAAGAAGCCACCAGCAGAGCTGTGGGGCTCACTGAGGTGCCTCACAAGTGTGTCTGAAAGGTGTAAATCTCAAAAAATAAGGAATCACATTCCCTTTCACTCTAAACAGTACATAAAATCCCAATAATTGACAGCAAGGTCTGCTAGAAAATGCAAAGGCCTCTCACTGTTTTGAGAGTCCCAATTTCCTACTCATTTCAGAGGAAACATTACTGAAAGTTAATACATGTTTTTGTTTCTTTCTTTAGAAATATTTTTCCATTATTTTACCTACCAAAATACAAGGCTCATTGTATTTGATCTGGTTTTGCTGAATCTTGTTTAAAGTTGTAGAAATTATTATATTACATAAGAAGAAGAGAGCTAAGAGCATACAGATTACTGACCTGAGTTTTGTCAAAGGAGAGATGGCATGGGGCAATATAAACCAGGCCATTCAAACAGCTTCTCTCGGATGCTTGCTCAAATGAAATAACTGTTTCTCACTTTTATACAGATATTACATCACTTCTAGCTCTGTGCAGAAGTGATACAAAAGTGTTTCCTCAAAGAACATCTACATAAGGATTTCTGTTTTCTGCAATTCTGGTAATGCTTGTAAGAGTCCAGGCAGAGTGTGAGAGAAGGAAAATACAGCTATGCACTTCGTAAGGTGCGGTCTGGGTTGTGGTTTCTTTGTTTTTCAGTCATTTCAGACATTATTTCAGTATTTACCTGAAGGATTTTACAAGTTAACAGAGAATCAGGTGGATGGTACACTCAGTAAACTGCAATTCAAACCTTGTTCAGCTAAAAGCAGATCTGACAGACCATTTTAATTCTATGCAATTATCACCTAACAATATATTCAGCACTTCAAAAGCATCAATGCAGCACTTTGTAATTTGTAAATTAAGGAAGTTCACTTTAGATAACTGCATTCTAAAGGCAAACATCATCAAATCATTGAATCACTTAGTAAGATCAACAGCTCCAACTGAGCCATTTGCTAACCAAAGAACTTAAACCCCTATTAGTGTCACACCACTTTGGATTTGAGGGCTGCCTTGTGCAGTGCCATTTCCCACACACTGTTAAACTTCCACTCCAAACAGCTTTTGTTTCTTCACCTGCTTATACTGAAAAGCTGAATTTCGAAGGTAATTTCAAAAGTATTTCCAAATCACAGCTGAAAAGTTCAATAGGACTACATGGCTAGATTGACATCACTATCATATAAAAAGAGCTCAAAAATGATTCTGTTGAAGCTACAATAAAAATAAATCTTTGTTTATTCTGGGTACATGAACATCATTAATAGACAGGAGATACTGTTACAATACACAAACTGATCATAACTGTGGCTCTTGCATTATAGTGGTGGCAAAGTAGCCAGTTATAGCAAACTCAGCACTTCCACCAGTTCAATGTATTGACCAAAGCAAAGTTGTTTCAGGTGACTTTTCTCCTTTAGAGCCCTACAAGAAACAGATAATCTGATATGCAAAAGTGAACATCATCACTTCTCACTAGACACTCAGGCAGTTTGTTTTGGTGCATTTTTTACACAGCTTTACTTAATACTCTGAAAATGTTTGCCTGTATACATTACTGGTTTCACTAGCCAGAGATCAGTTTGCTTTTAGATCACTTAGAAAGAGATGTTAGATAACATAGAAAATAAATAGTAAGGGAAAAGCACAAGCCACCGAAATATAAGCTTTCCCTTGTGTTTTCCACCTCAAAATGTTCAGGAGGGCATTCTGTAAACCTGGAGTCTGTTAAATCCACTTCTCTCTCAGCTCTTCAGCTGTGACTGCATCAGTCAGGAAGGCTGTGGAGCAGCACACTCACCAGCTATTAAAAAACAACCAATTCAACTGTTTGCTTTACCAGCAACATAAACATACACCTCATATCTGTCCAAAACTTTCTGCAAAGACACAATGGAAGCGGCAGGCAAAAGATAAGGCTTATTTTTCACACATCAATATTCCTGTACTCAACCTAGAACGCTTTCCCAATTTTAACTGCAAAAGAACCATGTTACAAACTTGATGATCTGCTAACTCTGTTACCTGTGCTTTCAATTCCAACAAGCAACCCACCACACAGAACAACAAGTATGTGCCTAAGATCTAAATCCAACGTGTTACAATTGTATTTTCATGGTTAAAGTGCCGTGTTACAGCTCTGCATGTTCACTTACCATAAGATTACTTAAATCCCCCCCCAGCTCCAAATTTTTACAAAATCCTAGCAGTCTTAACACATTTGCATATGGAAAACAAGTTTTATTTTCTCCATTCTTCCTGTCAAAAAATATTTTTTGGGCAACAAAAATTACAGTAGTTAATTAATCCATTGGTTCAAGTTTCTGAGGAACTGCACTTTAATAACTGTATGAAGTAAAAATCACGGCATGCATGATTTATCTCTTACATTATTGGGAAGAGTTCAACAAGTTGTTAAATATAAACAAGAATCCATTAATACAGGGCAGAGCATTTATTCACTGTTCAAATTTCCTGTTCATCAAGTGAAGATTTTTTGGCAGAAGTGCACTGCTCAAAAGAAAAGGGAAAAAAAGGAAAATAAAAAAGTAATAAGAAAGAAAACTCAGACAAAACTCATCCCCCAAACAGGGGATTTAAAGTTCACGTGTCAAATGTAAGAAGACAAATATGTCTTCTGGCCCAAATTCAAACAGAATTAGCTGAAAGTGCTACTTGAAAACTGAAATAAGTTAGGAGCTCTAAAATGAAAATGCTAATGCATAAACCATAAAATTCTTAGTGCAAGACTGTGTTTCTTACCACTTCTGTAACAGAATGGCAAACCTCTGAAAAACCATAAAGAGAAGTTAAAGGTCCAATGTCCTACCTCAAGTATGTCACATCACAGTACTAAACTAAGTAGATTTTAAATCTTCTGCACTCCAAAATAATCCTGTCTTTCGTCCCTGACCTGACATCCACTACAATTTTACAGCAATGTTATAATCCTAAAGAAGAAGGCAAAGAACAGTGAGCTTTGTCAACCAGCTTAGAGTTAAAGCACTCACTAACAATAATAATCAGAAAGTGATAAATCCTTCCAAATTATCCGCAGAGCTTTATCCTGATCCCACCAACGACAACATAACCTCACCTACTGCAAAGGAAACGCTGAATTATTGAAAATAGCTTATTTAAATCTTAAAAAGGGGTCAATGAACCAAAATAATTAAGAGTTCATGAGAGAGAACTCCTCAAGAGAGGATGGAAGAATATGAAGTAAAGCTGAATACATTGGTACACAAGGCAGCTAATGAGAAACAGAGAGTTTAAATTTACAAGTACTAATCTCCAAAGCAATGCCCAAGAGTAGCGTGTACAGGACAATTAACAGGAGCCTGTTCCTTCTAGGCAACCATTAGGGAATATAAGGCTCTACTGCTGTAAGAAAGTTGTGCAAAAGAAGGATGGGTGCTTGCAAAGCTCTCTGATTCAAAAACTATCCTTTTTTATTTGCTTATCTACTATAACTTGAATGTTGCTGAGTTTTGTCATTCTGTTATTAAAGCTGTTTCAGAAAAACCTGGAGATCAGAATTATTGAAAATAAGGAAATTTATATTACAATGAATCCTTGTTCAACATTGACATTTCGCTGGCCCTGCATTCTGAACTTTCTATTTCAATAAGTGAACACTACATGAGCCTCCAACATGAGGAGAAAAGTAGTTTTCTAATTCACTTTAGATCATTATTTGAAAATTTTATTAAAGGAAACAGCTATTCACATTATAAATGTCTCCTCTTTTCTTTTTATTGTGTGGTATGTTGATTCTTCTCTTAAAAAGAAATAGATTCTGTCTTCTGTTGATACTATCCATGTTTTCCTTGTGTACAAGCTTGCATACAGTGCAAGGAAGCTCAGATTTCAGTCATTCATTTAATGCCACAGGTTTTCAACTGGAAGAATGATTTTGCAAGGTTTATGTCTTAAAATCTGCAAAAATTATTCTGAATTTCAGTGAGTGCAACTGCTATCATTATAGGTATATTGTGTCAAATAAAACCTGATTATTCAGCCCTGCAATTACCCGTGCAAAAGCCTCCCTGAACATCAATAAATTATTATCCCATTTGAAATGGAAAAGGAATCAAGACGTGGATGACTTTTTTTAAAGTCTCTTCCAAAAACTATTTCAGATCGTGCAATACAAGATGTAATGACTGACACTGTTACCTACAATTAGGAATATATTGTTCAAAGATTAGAGCCCATAAATGAAACACGGCCACTCACCTACAGTGTACCAACTGGCATCCGTCAGCTTGCTGATAACAGCTTCCTGAAAAGATCCATCAGGCATTTTGGTTTCAACCATTGCTCCAACCTGCAACAAGGAGCAGCTCAAGGTTACATGGAAGCCCACACTCAGAAAATTGAGAAAAACTCATTCATTCTCCCAGCAAGCCAGATTTACTTTTTTAAGACTCAGTTTAGCTAAATGCTGCTTTGAAAGTTTAGTTATTCAGCAGGTGAGAACAAAGGTCCTTCAGGAGGAAGGCTGAACTGCAAGTAGACACTAAAGCACTAAGAAAGTCAGAACATTTAATTTCAGCATGACTTCATCATCTCAAGAAATGGAAGGCCAATAGAAAACAAGTATCCAAAATCATTAACTCATTACGGAAAATCATTCAGTTACTACTATTTCTTATCCTTTGAACACAGTTCTACTGTCAGCTAGATCAGAATTTCAGTAGCAGTCGTGGTGTTCTCGTAGGAGCTACAGGGAAAAGACAAATACAAGAAAGACGACCTTCTTTGGAGAGCTCTATTTGCATTCAGTGTTTGTAACACAGCTCTGCGTTTTAGCACACAACTGTTACACAGAATGAAAATACAAACAAACACATTTTTATATAAAATACAGCAACTATTCTAAAACACTGAGTAATTGTATTTACTCTTGTCTAATGGACTTGAACATGGCTTGGCACTCAAGTTGTTAATTACTTCTGAGAAGTTTCAACGTTTCATTATTTATAAGAAGTTTTGCATCTTACGAGAAGATACAAAAATCCCTGTGCAGGCAAAACTGTGTATCCAAGGACGTGACACAGAAAAGCATAAATAGCCCGTAAAGCTACAAAAATTGAGACTAATTCCTCTGAATCCATCTCATCAAAAGTGATGAGCCCCCTTCTGCTGACTTCAATCCTGAAGAACAGGTACACACCTAAACAACATCATAATTTAGGAGTTTTAGAAATTTATGTGGTTACCAAAAGAAGGCAATATACATATGCAATATACATACTCTTAGAGGTCCTTTCACTTGGTCATCTTGCACTAACTGAGTTGAGTTATCCCCCTTCAAGACCACCTGAAAGATATTCATGAACTTTTTAATATACATCTGATTTCTTAATAGCACACAAAAACCAAAAGAAAATGTACATAAAGACATTACTACCCACATTGAGATTATCAATTAAACAGACTCAAATGTTACTGAACAGAAAACATTTGGCATGGCAAGTTTTATTGTCAGGAAGCCCAAGGTATCACATTTAATTTTTAATCTGAAACATCATAATTAAAGAACAGGGCAAATCAAACACCAGTCATTCCAAAGCAAAGAAAATACATTTTTAGCTAAGTTTAGAATTTGACACAATCCAGGGCAAACCTGGAACTGGGCTTCCAGATGAGAAGATTAAGCAGGGTTTTTTCTTCTCTCTGATTCAATTGTAGCATTTCATTGACAACACCTTGAATACTAAACTACAACCAAAATAAAAAACCTCTCTTTATTAAATATGTATCAAAAAATCACCAAACTGGCTGCAATATCAGCATTTCTGCTGCCTTGAGCAAGAGAAAGTTTTTATGGCAAAGATGTGGAACACTACAAATGTGATTAAAATAAAGATCAGTTACAGCATAAGTAAACTCTGCTTCTCCCTTTAAAATCCTACATTCTAGAAGGGAACAGTGAGGAGACAGAGTGAACATCAGCCTGTGCAGTTTGATTTTAAAAATTCCAAAATTTCTATTTGTTTTCAGGAACCAAGAGTTCCAGGTGCTTGCTTTGATAATGACGTCCAGTTTTCTGGCTCCCCCAATTATCCTCCAAGCAGACCACACTGTAGCTGTATTTATAAACACAACACCAGTGGAACGCCAAAACAGCATCGGTATTAACACACATTCAGGTTAAAAATGCACTTTATGCTGATAAAAAATTTAAAATAAAAATTGCATAGGGATGAATACAGGTTGTCCTCCTGTTCAGGAAAAGGCTACCGGACGTTTTGGACTCTCTGCACTCTTGGCAAGCATGCCAGGGTGTGCCTACACACTCTTAATTACAGTATCAGGCTTAGCTTGTTAAATCTTCTATTGTTATAATATAATTGAGATCCAGCGACAGGAATTTCCACCAAGTCACAGCAGCCTCATGTAATTCCAAATCTTATCGTGGAGTAATAAAGCATCTGATTCTAACGAGAAAAAGAAACTCCTACCTATTAAGAGGCTAAACACTCTACCAGACCAAAGATGCAGACAAAATCAAGCTTGTCAGACCTGCACACTGCTTCCTACAGAGCTTCTCATTAACACAGATTTCAAAGAACACTACAAGTTTCCCTAAGTACTCATTAAGAACAGGGAAAAGACTCCAATATCTGAATTACATTTTTTTCCTATTGATGAAAAGCACTCTGATAAAGTGATATGATCTATATATGTAACTGAAGAGGCTGATGGCTTGTTCTACTTGATCTAAGCATTAAAGCACACAAAAGCTTGGATGCACAGTTACAAAAAGTAGCTTTCACCTCGATTTGTTGGGGATTTTGGGTCACTAATGTTTTATTCACATATCTTGGACAGCAGACACTAAAGTAGGAAGTGGGAAGATTTTGACAAGACAAAGCAGAACAAAAACTTCTATATTTACTTTCAATTTTAACTTGCATTTAACTACATTTTGTTCTTCTCCTCACATAGTGGCACTTACAACAGTATTGCAACACCAAAATGACAACTTTCTCTTTTGGTTGTTTTGGCAAAAGCCCTGTAAATGTGAATGAATACTATGTGCCGATACTATCCAGGCAAGGAAATTCAGCTACAGATAGGGCACACTCCTTTAGAAGCTGCAGCAAGATGCTCATAACTTAAATATTACCCTGGACATTGGTAAATCCTGGTCTAAGAAACAAATGATTGCCATCTCTCTTGCTGTTGACTTATTTTGGCATTGCCTCTTGAGTTCCAAACTGTAAAAGTGGGAGTGTCAGTTGGTATGAAATGGAACTTTTGCTTCTGAAGAGGTTGCTCTTATTCCTTATTATTCATGTAAAGCCATAATCCTCTATTTGTGACATCAAAACTTATTGCTGGGAAACTGATGCATTTGAAAACAGAAGACAAATGCAGTCAGGAAAGAAGGAGCAAAAAAGCTCATTTTTGTTCCAGCATCCTACTAAAAAAGATAATAAAAACCCAACTTCCCCGTCAAAATAAAGCAAAAAAAAAAATCGCCCCAAACCAAACAACAAAATATTAAAAGAAACTCATTTAAGTGTTGTTTAAAATTCATACAGTGAAGTGATGAACGTTTTTTAATCCTCAGGACTAGGATCTCCTGTGACAGCCCTTTCAGCACAATGCTTTACTAAAACCAGCAGCAGCCTCAGCACACTTACCTTGACTTTCACAAGCCTTTTCACCGTCTTAATCTTTGCCTCACAGAAGGCACCACGGTACTTGGCACTGACATCAGTCCCCACTGTCAGGTAGGCAGGCTCATCTGCTGCCTGGAGGGAAACAAAGACACGAAAACAAACTTTAGCTCTTATTTATAACTACAGCTGCATCATTATGTATTTAATTTTACACTTAGACTTTTAGACCTGTTAACTTTTGATTGATAAACCGTGTCTGTACTTGAGATTGCCATCACAGAGTTCTTCAAAAGGGAAAAAAAAAAACTCAACAAACAAGTTACAGGAAGTTTTGGTTTGTCACTGATGTTGACACACGCCTCCTGTCAATTCATTGTCAGCCTGTCCCAGAAATGTTTTTAAGGGTATTCACTGGTATTTGGGACATCTCCTTATAAAAAGGGCAACAAAGTAAAGGAGCAACTACTAATTCAAGGAGTTTCTATACAAAAGGAAAACATTTCAACTGCAAAAAGGTAATATAACAGACAGCTGTATTTTTTCAGCTATAAGCAATCCAATGGCACAGATTATTTAAAACGTTTGAGATTGGTGTCACCCCAACACTTACAATTAAGTCTATAACATTCTATATATAGGATTTCTTTCCTGGTGACTAAAAGGAGACCTCTAGAGAAATCTGTTGCAATCTTTCAAACAGCTATTAACAAGCATTTTTCTTTCTTGGAATGCCTCTATCAAAACTTAATTGCCTGTGCATTTTTAAAGAGAAATATTCATCACGTTTTCCTTAACCTGGACTTCAATACTCAACATTTCACTTTACTGTGCTCATTGCAACTGATAAACAAGGACAAAATTACCACACTGAAAATGTCTATCAAGACAGGAAATCTGTGCAGAACCTAAAATAAAATGGGACATGTACAGGTTTTTTTAACTTGATATTTCCTTCAACTCTGAAGGGAAAAGGAAAAGTTTTGTAAATTATACTGCAATTGTTGAGCCTTTGTACTGAGCAAACCGGCAACAGCAAAGGCGGGACAAAAGCTGTGGTTTTACAAACTTGCCATAGCAGCTGCTGATACAGGAAGCGTTTAAAGACGGGAGCCCGAAGGACAACAACAACTCAGAGGCGATGAGGATGTTCCGAGCGCTCCTGCACGGCGGTGAGAGCTTTAAATCACCTGCACCTCGCTGGGGAGCAGGAACAGCACTCACAGCACGCACCGAACCCCGCGTTCTCCCACTGCTGCCGTACCCAGACGGAGAGCGATTAAAAATGAAATCTCCAGAGCGGCGGGCGAACAGGGCGGCGATCCCCGCTCCCGCCGGAGCCGCCTACCTTCATCTTTAAGGGTTATGTGAGCGATTCCAGCTCCAGGACTTCTCCTCGCACGGGAAACACTGCAAAACAAGAGCGGGGGAGGCTGAGGGCTGAGCGCGGGGCTCCCCGCGAGGGGCGGCGGGGGGAGCCCGGGGAAGGCGGAGGGAGGGACGGAGGGAAGGAGCCGCCGCCCGTCCCGGCCGCGCCGAGGGAGCGCGGCCGCCGCTTCCCGCCGGGCGGCCCC